>JACEEZ010011644.1:0-78004 GCA_016584305.1 Chionoecetes opilio
ATTTTTTTTTTTAAAAAAAAAAAAAAAAAAATAATTTTTTTGCGACGGAACCATTAAAGTTTATTTCTTAGAATCCGAATAGGTAAACATAAAACCATACTCCCAATTGTGTAGGAATTCTGGTCCTATTGTAAAAAAATTATATTATTATTGCAGTGGCAAAAATCATTGCTGATGCCAATAGCCTGCATTCAAGTATATCTACATATGCATATCTGTGATGTCAGAGGGCAGACCAGCCATAAACAGCTCTATACCATATCGCACTTTTATACAGTATATTTCTATATAATAATAGCTTGATTTCTGCAGGAGTGGACTGACTCCACATGCCTTACAGGATACTTTTTCTATATCATTTGCAGCTAAATTTTTATTGCTCTGTATTTATTCACTTGCATAAACCAAAAATATAAGCACTTGTTTTTGTATAGTAATACAGGAGAACCTCATTTAACCAGCATTTTAAACAACGGCAGCCTGAAAACAAACGGCACTAATGACCCGGGCATATTTTTTTTTTTTTTTTTTCTCTCCGGGCCTCCAGCAGGGAGGACCACGGGCTAGCTTGAGCTAGTCAGAGAGATCCTGTAAAAAAAAAGAGAGGGAGGGGTGTGTTCGTGGCTGCTGGCGTGCGGACACGAGGGACTAGCTTTGTCCATCCTGACGAGGAGTGTGGGGCACTCGGCAGGATAACCCAGGCATTAATTAGGTATAAATTATTTTCAAAAACTGAGAAAATCGGCAGGAAATTTTAGTTCAAATTGGCGTGGGTACGCAGGGTTGGCAACCCTTTCATCCCTTTCACTGGTAAAACTCCTGGAACTCCTCTTCCTGTTTCTCGTTTCCACTTTCCTATGACTTAAATCTTTTCAAAAGAAGAGTAACAAGCCCACCTCCCGAACAAAATTGGCTCACCCGCTTTTTTAATTTATTCTCTTACTGTTTTCCCTTTATAGGGACTGGCAACTAACGGGTTTTGTGTTACCCATTTTTGTTTGTGCCTTGGCAGTTCCCCTTTGAAGGGTAATTATTATATATATATAATAATATATATATATAATATAATATTATATATATATAAATTAATATATAGATATAATATATATATATATATTAGGGTGGTCCACATTACAGGGTAAAAAAAAAAAAGTTTGTGGATTCGCGGGCCGGGGGCCGGAATTCTTGTCGATACTATGGCACAAGGTTCGTGCAAAATTCATTCCGATGGTGATATTGTCCCGGCCGCAGTGCGGCCAAAGTTTTCACTATTTAACAAATTTTGGGAAAAATAGGTGAACTGAGAAGGGATTAGGGAATCAAAATTAGTCCCTTCTACTCATAATTGTGTTTGTGTTAATTTGCTTTTTTCATTTTTTTACATGCAATTAAAAGGGATTTAAGCAAGGACCGCATAGCATACGGGAGCTGGACTGACACTGCCACCACAAACTGGCCGGTGGCCAGTTACCTTCAGCGCGTGGTGTGAGGGTGTGTGACGCTCCCCCCGGCCTCCCAACTTGTGGGCCGCGTTAGTGTGTTGGCTGCGTTCGGGATGGCCGCTGCAACTGCAGCACGTTTCACGCTCAGCCAAACGAATTGGGGCTTCGGGCAGCCGAACCAAACCCCCCCTGCTGGGGGAAACAGCTTCCCAAGAACGGGCAATGCTACGGCGCCTTTTCACTTCGCCCGTGTGCAGCGGAAGTCGGTGAAAGAAGCGGCTTCCCTCGTCACGCGGAGGTGGCGGTGGTGTGGAGAAAGCACGGATCCCCACGCAGAAGAAGAGCCGCTGTGTGGAGAGGTTTCTCGGCTGTACGCATCATGGCAGAACTTGGATCGGTCCAAGAAGCGGAGCGCTAAAAGGTAAGACAAATACAACAGTTGAACTAATTGAATTATTTTCGCAGAATACCCTAATATAATATATTATTTTGCCTAATTGCCATGACATTTAACCGTGACCTGTCTGCCATGCGGGGGCGCTGGCTAGGCTGGGATGTTGCCCGGAACGATATCTGGAATAGTATACCTGAAATTATCAAGAAAGTTTGCGAGTCATTACCTTCATTCAAAAAACAACTGAAATTTCACCTCATAAACAATTACTAATTTACCTCATCCACAATGGACTGGGGGACCGCTAGTCCGTCCGTCGACCTATACGTAAACTTAAAACTTTAAACTTCTATGTAGATACGACGGAGTTGGTAATATAAGTATGTCTTCCAGTTATTAGTAATTTTTTTTTTTTTTTTTTTGCATTGCACAGAAATTTATAGATGTCATCCGAATGTTTTATGGTGGTGTATTGGCTTTTATATTAATTGTACTATAAATTCTATATTAAACATTGATGTAAATATTATTTCCAATAAGTCACTGTCTAAACCTTTCACATACGTAACTTTTATCGTCACCAAATTATAATATATTTTTGTTTTTGTTTTTATGTACTCAATAAATGAACAAAATTTAGGTTAGGAAAACTTTATTTAGGTTGTGGTAATAAATTGTTTAAACGATCACCTACAGACGAGCTAATCTCTTTCAGTTGACGTCGAGAAACCGCCGGAGTTTCTCACTGGCGCTGATGACGCTTTTCGACATCGGGCACCCCGGACGCCTTCGACCTCATCAAAGGTGGACGAGGATCGGCAGTTCCTGGGTGGGCCAGCGCTGCCCGGGGTGGACCCCGTGGCACATGCAAGGAAGTCGACCAATCCTTGGCCGACAGAGAGCGACGGCCGTCTGGAGCGCGGCGTCAAAGCGGTCGAGCTCACCGGAGCGTGCCACGACTGCCACGCGCCAGCTCATCGGGCTTGTTGGGGGCAGGCGAAAAGAAGAAGAGAACGGTGGTGACGACGGACCGGGACGCGGACTTCGTTCCGAGCGCCCGGAATATCCGCCCCAATCGGCCTGTTCCCCAAGCGTCGCCGCCCCGCCGATCATGACGCCGGCTGTCGCGCTGCGTTGGAAAAAAAAACCCCCACAAGGATCTCGGACCGCCCCCGCAGTTAATCTTTTCACCGCTGTCCACGGCGGGCCCACGCCACTCACCGCTCGCAGCACCGTGCGGCGCCACCCGGGGGAGCGCGCGGGAGAAGATGGCTAAGGAGATCAAGGCGGAGGGTGACCGGAATGTGCCGGCGGTGCCGCTCATCATACACTGGGACGGAAAACTTGTCGAGGGGATGGCCGGTGAGGGAATCGCGGAGCGATTGCCCATCCTGGTGCCGGTGACGGCATCCAGAAGCTGTTTGATGGTGCCGAAACTCGCGGCGGGACGGCGTGCTGGGCCGGGCAGGCGGGTCTACGACGCTGCGAAGGAGTGGGACCTCGTCGACAACATCATCGGATGTGCTTCGACACAAACAGTCAGCAATACCGGACTCAAGGGGGCGCGTGCGTCCACATAATGAAGCCACGTCAAACGGAATCTGCTCCCCTTCGCTTTCCGGCACCACGTGCTCGAGCTAGTGGTGGGCGCAGCATTCACCGCTGCTTTTGGGCCCCTCTTCCGGCCCCGAGATCCAGCTGTTTTAAGCGGTTTGTGAAGTGGTGGCCGCTCGCGAACCAGGCGTCGTCCAAACCGCTCGACGACCCCGTCGACGGCGCCGACAAGATCATCGCCACCTGCCACGCGTTGCTGAAGGAGAAGCAGCCGCGCGACGACTTACCGCGAGATGGTGCAGCTCACCATCATCGGTGTTGGGCGGTGAGGTTGAGGCGAACATCCGGAAAACCGGGCGCCTACCACCGTGCTCGATGGATGGCAAAGGTGATCTACACTCTCAAATCACCCTCTTTTTCCCCGAGGGAGTTTGCGCTCACCAAGCACGGGGAAGAGGGAGCTGATCCGGTTTTACGACGTTTATCGTCACAACGTACGTGGAACCGTGGATGTCCGCCCACTGCTCGACCTCGGCCCGGCAACGGACCTCGCCCTCCTCAAAGCCCCTCGCCGCCTTATCGCGACAAGGAGATCGGGCGGGCATCGGGCAAGGGGGATGGCCCCGGGACATGTGGTACGTCTCCGAGGAGCTCGTCGGCCTTTTCCCTCTTCGACGAGGCGACGGTGGTCGGGAGAAGCGGGCCATCGTCAGCGCCATGCAGCAGCGGCTGGGGGGAGAAGAACCGCCTCGCCGCGCCGACGTCGCCCTCGACGCAGTGGAGCAGCGCTCCCTGGGTCGTTTTTGCGACGACCAACTTGTCGGCCTCGCACCGCCCTCGGGGGGCCCGGGCACGATTTCCTCAACGTCGATCCCGGCGAGTGGTCGTGGAGGGACGAAACCCACACCACGGCTCGTCGGCGCGCCCGTCACCTACGGGTGGTGAACGACTTTGCGGAGAGGGGCGTCGCCCTCATCAGCGCGTTCTGCGGCGCCCATCACGCGCGACGAGGAACAGCGGGCAGCACCTTCTGCAGGTCGTGGAGCGCCACCGGGCGTTGTACCCGTGCCCCGAAATGGTATAGGATGGCGCGCACGGTTGGATTTCGTTTTTTTTTTTTATCATCGTCACCGGTGTAAAACTCGTAGAGGTTTAATAGTGGAAACTTCGGCGCCCCCTGCGGGACGGTATAAAGTTATCCGATCGGAATAAAATTTTGCCAAAACATCCTTGTATCATTGTATCGACAAAGATTCCGACCCGGCCCAACGAATCCGAAAAAAAATTTTTAAAGTGGACCACCCTAATATATTTTATATATATATATATATATATATATATATATATATATATAATATATATATATATATATATATATATATATATATATATATAATATATTTTATATATATCAAATAAAAAAAATGGGATTTTTGGGCGATTCCATAAGGAGTAACTCAAAACAACGGCAAAATGAGTTATCCGGCATGCGCTCCCCCCCGAGGGTGCCGGTAAACGAGGTTTTCTCTGTAGCTAGGTTAGGTTAAGGCTAGGTTTGTGTTACGTTTAGTGGAGTTATTTTTGGTTTAATAAGCAAATCTGATGGTGCGATTACACGGCTGGTTGGCGGTTGCAAACTCCTGTGTAATATTTACCTATACTAATTATTTACACAACATTTATTTCACTGTTATGGATTCTACCACGCTTTAAGTTTGTTGGTAAATACTCCCCAGAAGTAGGTGGCTGCCAACCAGCCGGGACAGCCAGGCAATCGCGCACTATCAGACTCGCCTTTGTAACCTAAATAACTCAACAAAATCTGTCCCAAACTTAACCTAAACTAAACATAAGCTAAACATAACCAAAATCTAGCCCTAAAAGTGAAGTTTTACCACACAGTTACTTGCTAATTCATGTACTAAGGCCCATCAAAAGCACTTTATGAAAATATTATCACTTTATGGAATTTACTTACTTCAGTTTTATTTCAGCAATATTATTGCAGTTCAGCATTTGTTCAATCTTGCGCTAATTATTCCAGAATCACGGATGTTTCACTGTTGAAGGACACCTCTGCGTTACATGAGGTTCCTTTTAGGTTAGGTTACTACTCTCGCTAACGCGAATCTCTCGTCTCCCTCAGCAAGAGCTCCAATTTTCTACCACTCAACCTATATATCTAATAAGCTTTTACCGGTGTCTCCGTATACCTAATCTAACCTAAACCATTGCCGTCAGCGTAGTTTCCGGATTTGTGTCTGGACTAAAATGTCTGTACAAAACAGTACCATATATATAGATTACCATATATATATATATATATATATATATATATATATATATATATATGATCAGTTTTAGGGTATTTATTATTAATCTATTATGTACTCATTTTTGTCGAAAATCATTAGTTTATGAAGTGAGATGGAGGGGCTATAGAGAAAATAATGAATGAATTTGGACTTAAAACAGTTAGCAGATTACTTAAAAACACGTCACAACATATCAGACATTTTTTCCACCGTTGCCAAAAGGAGACGCGCGCATTTAAAAAAATTTGCTATCCTGCTGTTAAGATTATGAAAATTTGTTCTGCCCCATTGTATTTCTAAGACTTCATAAGTTAACATGGAGTGAACCGCTATTACGGAATCTCTTATTTACAGCATGGCAGCCCTTCATGCCTTTCGGGAAGTCATGGATCTACGGGAGGTTATGCAAGTACTCCAGCTTAATGGTCGTCGTCAAAGGCGCACCTTCTGCCAGCGGCTTGACCCCATGACCTACTACTCAGATGTGGAATTTCTAGCAAGGTTTAGGCTCTCGAAAGAGTTTTGATACCTTGCTAACAGAAATCAGACATCTTCTTCCATCCTCGAGGACAGGAGAGGTGAGAAGAGAGACTTACATAACCATGCATTACAAGTAAAAACCTGTATTTTGATTGAAATTTAATCAGATTTTTTATACAGGATTATA
Organism: Chionoecetes opilio; assembly: GCA_016584305.1. NCBI lineage: Eukaryota > Metazoa > Arthropoda > Malacostraca > Decapoda > Majidae > Chionoecetes > Chionoecetes opilio. The sequence continues at coordinate 6,373 of JACEEZ010011644.1, forward strand.
GATGTTTACATGTTGCTGTTATGGAGTTGCCAAAAAGCTTAAGATTATTTTGATTGGAAGGAGTTGGGAAGGAGGTGGTGTGATAACTGAGTAGTATGGAGCATGTGGTGATGTGGTATGTGGAACCACCGTATGGGGTGAGGTGATGTGGCTGTGAGTGAGTAATTGGCCCAAAGACTTTGCTGCTGGATCAGGAAGCCTTCTACTCTGCTTCCCATTCTACATGAGGTAACTGTTTCTGTGGGAAAAGGGTAGCAGGTGTGATGTGCTGTATAGATAATCATGATAAAGGGGCACGGTACAGGTTTTATGCATTCCTTGTGTACCTGGCACAGCTGTGGCAGCATCCTTGTGGGGCACCGACGATGGCTGCACTCTCATGGAACACATAAGAGCCCATTGTCAACTTTTTTTGTTCTGAACTTGGGTATAAATCTGACGTCTTCTCCTCTCCTCCCTTGGTACAAACCACCACACCTTTTATCCCTTCAGCTTACCCCTCAAAATAGGGAAGGAAAGAATGGGGGCCCAGTTCCAGCAGCAAGGGGAGATAGGTATCAGATAAAATGATTAGATGGAATTTAGTTTCTCATATTGCATTACATTAACTAAAAAAATTTAAACTATGTAGCTGCACTACTTATCCTTCATACATGCATGATCTCGGGAAGGTGTGGTAACTGTGTAAGATAGGGACCCCAAAATTTTTCACTTTATAATACAAGTTAGTTTGGAGTCTTGGACACCTCCACAGGGCCAAATGTAAGTCTCTGTTTGTGGAGACTTTTTTCTTGGACTAAGTCAAAATGGTAACGTACAGTTTTGTTGTATTTACAGTTTTCATTTATTTAAAGTCCTTTAAGGAACCCAAATATTTTATACCATTTAGTAAGTGGCGGCGGAGCCCGTAAGTCTTAATAGGAGCGCCCTGTGTTTGTGCTGCGGTCCAAGTAGTTCTTTTTGTCGTTCTCACCGTTCGACACTCGCTGTCGCAGCTTCCTCCTTCGCCACCAGTTGACGTGGACATTTATGCCAGCCATAACAGGCTGGACGTACTACAATTGTTCTGTGACCTACTTGCTTGAGCTAACAAAAAGTTTGAGCTGTCCTTGTTCTCACAGAAACCCCGAAAAAAGTACATCTAATTATATATACATTATATTTACATATTTAAATAATAATAATGTTTATAAAAATCTACCGTTTCGTTTGATGTAAAGTACATGAAAGTATTTTTTACGGGATCATGCCTCCCGCGCCGGGAGGCACGTAGGTCGAGTGTGGTCTGGTATGTCTTTCAGTGTAAACTGTGTATCCTTTATTGTGAATGTGTGGGATATGAATGGATGCTCAGCTGGAGTTGTAGACTGGAGGTATATTTAGTTCAAGCAAGTTAATTTCTGGGTGTTTGCCGGGACAGGCTATAGCCTGTCCCGGCAAACACCCAAAAATGAACTTGCTTGAACTGTGACCACGCTCTGACTGGGGCGAGGTCAACCATCACCCTATCTAGATGCCCGCGGGACTAGCAAGGAGGGTTGCCAAATATATCCTAGACCGTGCCCGGACAGATAACCGACAGAGACTTGACCGACGGACATTTCACCGAAGGACATTTGACCGAACGGACATTTCACCAACAGACATTTAACCGAACGGACATTTGACCGAACGGACATTTATCCGAATGGACATTTGACCGAACTAGCATTTAACTGAGACGTAAACGACCGAAGAGACAACTGGCAAAGTTGTTCCCTGTAATACATATACAAAATATACATGTAGGGAACTTTATTAAAATTACTTTTAATAATATGTCAATCATATGGAAACATTCAGCTTAAATTTCCCCAAATTCACTTTAATTAATGGTTGGTTGTTTGTTTGAACTTTTTAGCCACACACCAAACTAAACCAACGTTAGCCAGCTAGTCTAGACGCCTAGAAAATCAATACTAGAGCCATACATTCAGAGGAAGTGACATCTACTATTATACAAAACTGCACCAGTGAGTACCCACTTGATGCTGCTGGTGCTCTTCCTAAGAAAGAATCACTGTCAAGAATGGTGCGCAGACAACGCACAGCACCAGACGGGGACGTTTTAACTGGTGACTTATGGAAAATGATTAGAGAAGACTTTGTCGTTCATGAAAATGACAAACCTGTTTATTCTGTCGACGCCTCGAAACTTACAGCTTCTTGCTTTCAAAGACCATTGGTTGTGTAAATGGACTTTTGTCTATGCACCATTAAGTTTTCAGTTATAATAGAGTGCATGTTATGCTGGTTGAGAGCCAAAGAAGGGTAAAGAAGCATGAACAGAACAATGGCTATAAAGTGCCGTAAGGAGAAGGCACGGAAGGAGGGTTGCCAAATATATTCTAGACGGTCACCACGTACAGTACAATTATTGCTAGTAGTAGTAACAGAACTAGTATTGATTGTGTTATTGTTAAGATTACTGTTATTAGGGCCATTGTTTTTGTTATCATAATTATTATGATAACATTACTACTATTATTATTATTATAATTATTATTATTATCATCATCATTACCATCACCACCACTATTATTATCATCATTATAATCAGCATTCTTGTTGTTATACTTGCAGGCGAAGAGAAGGCGCCTTGGTGGAAGGAAGTTTTGTGCAGGCGAGGAGGTCACCAAACTGAGCTGCCGGGACACAAGGCTGTGCCATTGAAAATGTTGTTTAGGTACGACACACACACAACACACAAACACACACACACACACACACACACACACAACACACACAACACACACACACACACCACACAACACACACCACACACACACACACACATATTAGGGTACACCACGGTACGCAGAGCAACGCCGGTTCGACCACACAGAGAAAATCCGCGATTTCGACCACCCGAGACACAGCACATACAAAGATGGGGGTCTCCGTTAGTGACCCGTAGCCGCTGGTTCCAACAAGAATGGGTACGAGGAGGATAAAGATGGGGGTTTCGACCCAGCCTGTCCACTCAGGTCTGTGCGGTTGGCCCAACAAGCTAGTGGCAAAAATATAAATATAAAGATGGAGACGGGACCATACGAGTGTAGCTCAGGCCCTGTAAAATATAACTAGTAAATACACACACAAACACACTGACTCATGACTTTGTCTTTATTTCACATGAGTATATACGTTGACCTTTACATCATAAACAAACTCCTCTCTCTCGCTCTCTCATTCTTCTCTCCACTCTACCTGACTCTCTTCTCTCTCTTCTCCTTCTCATCTCTTCTCTCTCTCTCTCTCATCTCATCTCTCTCTCTCTCTCTCTCTCTCTCTCTCTCTCTCTCTCTCTCTCTCTCTCTCTCTCTCTCTCTCTCTCTCTCTCTCTCTCTCTCGTCTCTTCTCTCTCTCTCTCTCCTCTCTCTTCAAGCAGGGACATCACACCAGAGATGAACAATAACATATTCCTGATGGACACCTCGTGCAACCCTTTTCCAAATGACCGTGTTTGGTGCTCCGTTGAAAGGTGAGTAACCACGGGTGCTGCAAAAAGGGGGGGGGGGGGGGGAGGAGGTCAAACTATGGTACTTTATACTATATTGGTGTATTGTTGTTTTCATGAATACTCTTATTTCTATCATTATATTTATACAAAAACAGTGGTTGGGCCTGCTGTTTGTATAGAATGATTTCCCATTCAGTCCCCATTCAGATTTAGAACCATTAATTGTAACCCTTTGTTGCCTATTACTTAGCCAAGCTCTGATCCAACGAAGAACCTTCCCCATCTATTCCATGAGCCTTAACCTTATTTAAGAGTCGCTCGTGTGGTACTTTGTCAAATGCCTTACTAAAGTCCAGATATATTATATCATAATCCTTATCATTATCTGCCGTCTCATAAACTTTCCTATAAAAACTCAATAAATTGGTGAGACATGACCTACCCTTCTCACTCCCTCTCCTTCCCTCCTTTCTCTCTCCTATACCATTTTCTACACACCACTCCCTCCCTCACACTCCCACCATTAGCTTACTCATTAATATTGAGTTCATTTTTCTCCTCAGCTGGGCGAGACAAAACCCAGATCGACAAGTGTGGTTTCTGCTCACGTCAGGCCAGCTTGAGGGAGGTCACGCGTTGACCTCTCTCCTCCTGCAGCAGTACACCAACATTCACTTGGTGACAGCTGACGTCATGGATCTGTTCAAGGACACGCCTCTTCTCTCCTTGTTGAACTCCCGCAGGTGGACGGATTGTGAGTGGCGGTGGTGGTTTGTGTTGTTGTTGTTGGTAGTGGTGATTGTAGTAGAGGTACCGATAGTAGTAATAGTAGCAGTAGAAGTAGCAGCAGTAGTGTTGTTATTAACAGCCAAAGGCCGTTTGGGTTCTGGTTTTGATGCGGCTGATTTGTGTCCTGATTAATAACGATAACCAAGTCATTGTTTGTGCTGTAAATTAAATCACACATACAGCAATGGAAGATGCTGAAATATATGTAGAATTTTGTCTAAAAATGCCTCGTTACAGAGATATAACGTTATTCTTGATCAAATAGATGATACGAAGATGGCAACACCACCTTTTCGGGATCCCTTATAAACCCTCTCAAGGTCAGCTGCAGGTTGCCAGATGTATTTCTATGCCGTGATGTTTTTCTTACATTGTACTGTCAGAAGTAGTAGACGTAGTGGTGGTGGTGGTGTAGTAGTAGTGTGTAGTTGCTAGTAATAGTAGTAGTAGTAGTAGTAGTAGTAGTGTGTTGTATCGGTAATAGTAGAAGTACCAGTAATATAAGTACTAGTAGTAGTAGCAGTAGTAATAGTAGTAGTAGTAGAGTGTATAAAGTAGTAGCAGTAGTAATAGAAGTAGATGCACTTTGCCGATGGTTCAGCACGTCAGTGCTTTTCATATTAATAGCGGTCTGTCTGTCTGTCATCTTCAAGTTTGACCACAAGTAGGCCATATTCGGGAATAACACTAACACCGTTCAACGCGGAATGCTAGCGAATCAAGACACACACACACACACACACACACACACACACACACACACACACACACACACACACAAACAAAAAATCTGATTGTGCGTCTGGCAACAAGATGCGAACTCCCGGGAGCATATGCCCGTTTTCTGGAACAGTATGTCGCGTTTACTCTTGAACACGTCAGGTCAGGTTACGTTAGGTTACGGTCAGGTTAGGGTAGGTTTCCTGGACGTTTCGAGGGCATCTTTGTGTGGGAATCACAATCAGGATATTTTCGAAAAAATCCTATGGTTAGTTTCGGAGCTACAGCCAAGCATCTTCACTCGGAAACCACATACTCCTATAGAGTTTGGGAATATGCCTCCCGGGAATATGCCTTTCATACATCCTTGCTTATATATTCATACTACCAGGGCATGTCCTTCCACGCTCGAGACCCTCGCCGCCCTTCCAAGCCAAACGCCCTTCCTCCAGATGCCCTCGAGTTCACGCTTACTCATAATGCGGCATTGCTGTATATGTGTGGCTTTAATAATACCATCTGCGTTTAGTCTGTTTGTCTACTCAACGAGATTGACCCCAAAGAAGGTTGACGGAGGGAATATGATCAACACCATTCAACGCGAAATGCTCGAGAACCTGGGTGAAATAGTTCGGAAAAAAGAAAGAAATTCTTTTCAGAGTATACATACATGTATGTAATCGTCTAAGGGTTTCCCGCCATCAGAGTGTGATTGTGGTTACTTTGAGGTGGTATTAGGATGTCTATTTTGTATATTGTAAGGTAAAGATGGGGACATACGCTAAGCTGCGCGTGACCTCGGTGCTCATCTCCGTTGCATTAGCCAATGAGCTTGTGGTGGGTCACAATCCTTGGTCACAACCCACAACCCCGGGACACAGGGCAAGTGTGACATCCGGGCAAGGGCGTAGCCAGAGGGGGGGCCAATGGGGCCATGCCCCCCCCCCCCCATATTCAACACATCTACTTTAGGAGTGTATGGTATAATTTCATCAATTTTACTATATTGAATATCATGCAAAGAACCAATAAATGACTCCCATAGGGCTCAATATGCCCCCAATTAAGTCAGATCTTCAAAAAAAATTCGCTGGGGGCTTACAGCGCCTCCCAGACCCCCAGCTGATAAGGCACCCACCCTCAACCATCATTGGGAGGTGGCCCCCCCCAATTATATTTCCTGGCTACGCCCTTGCATCCGGGTTACCACAGTTCCCTAGAATAAACCTTCCCTACATATAGGTTTCCCCGGGTACCTATTTATCAACCAACCCCGAAGGAAAGATGAACAGGTGGTGGCAGCACGCCAGATGCCCTGGCGGTATTCGAACCCGGGCCTGCGGTTCTTTTGGGCACGCTAGCCCTACCCACGGGGGCGCTTTTGTATTTTGTAGCTATAAAAAAAATATATTTCTAAGGGAAACCTGGATACAAAAAAATTGTTAACAACTTGGGTGTGAGGAGAAAAAAAATGAACGAATCAATTTAGATAAGAGACGTTGAGTTAGGACATCAATATAAACTGATTGCGTTTTTGTAGCCTCTGCACGTACTCCGACTGTCTCGCGTTTTTTGCCATACTTTTTTCAGATAATTCCCCTTCCCGCTTTTTACTCTACCAACAGGGGCAAGCAGCGTCAGCCCGAGGGTGGGATAACACCTGACCCCCGGGGGCCCCCAAAAACCCCCTTTTCCCCCTTGTCCCCTTTACCTACCCCCAAATAAAGACTTGCCCCCCCCAAGGAACTTTTAAATTGCTCACTAATTAGCATACTTTCGAAATTAAAGATGGCGCGGAGAGGGTTGCACATCCACTCCGGGGAGGGGGTTGTCTTGTCAAATGGGCGCACACTGGGGAAACAAAGAAAAAGGACAAAAGAATGTCAGGGGGATATGCCAAGGAAAAGTAGTCATCTGCTGTGCGCCGCGTTTATTCAAGGGCTATTTAAAAGCTATGAATCTCTTTAATCTGTCTTTTGGGATTTTGCATATAATAAAAACCCCAAAAAAAATAGGGGGCAACCAGGGGCCCGGGAAACATAGACCCAAAATTTTATCCACCCCATTTATCCCCACTTGCGCTAGGCAGTTCATTTTGTCATCATCCCAGTAGGGGGGGTGAAATTATAAAAAATAGTGGCGTCCCTGCTTTTAGTAATATTTTAGAAGTAGTAAAAAGTAGTTAAAAAGTAGTTTTAGTCTTAAAGATAAATGAAATTCACACTAATAGCAAAAATGAACTACACGGGAAACAAATGAGGCAGCGGTGGTGGATGGGTGACGAGGGGGTGTTGCCCTTTGCGCGGGCCCATAGAGCTGAGATGACATCTGGGGGTGCTGGTGTTGTGGTGGTGGGCGGGTGTACAGCGCACCGATGTCACAGTCAAACGGGCCTCCCCCGGTCCCAACTCAGGGTTTCGACATGCTTTAAAATCGGCAGCCCCTTCTACGTTTTCGCGCCCGCTCCCCATTTCTAAAAACGGGGAAACTGCAAAAACATTTTCGAGGTGTATTTTCTTACGTTTATATTTGTTTATTCTCGGCTGGAGGAAGAACATTATGAAATAGACAGGGGTAGGTGTTCCCCCTCATCCCAAACCCCCTTTTCCGGAAAAAAAATAGGAATTAGGAATTTACAAGTTTTTAAGGTTTTTAATCTTAGAGACTTTTTTCCTTCTTTTCATGTTTTTTTTTTCTTTTTACAGTGCGAGTTGTTGACTTTGTTAGTACACTGATTTCTTTATGACAAATCTTCTTTGCCGGGGCTCTACCATAAAAGGGCTGTATCTCTCACCCTGAAACTCTTCCAATCGTATTTTTAAACACCCCCTTCCATCTAGTCTTTTTTTTAAATCAGATCTTGTTTTATGCAATCGTTCCCACCTCTTTTTTTGGGTTTTTTCCTTTTTTCCTGCGCCCTTGTACTCCCTATTCTCGTTTTTTTATATGACATGCTCTTCTTCCTGCTCATGACATTCCCGGACCACTCCCCCTTGGTCTTGTCCCTTGTGGTCTTGTTGTCAGGGGGGTGGCGTGATCATCTCCCTTTTGTAAATGCACCTATTTCCTCGGGGGTGTCTGCATGTCAGGGACGCCCCTGGTTGTGTCGTCACCGAGCAAGTTCTTATAAAGCAGGGTAGTTCTCAGGCTTTGGAGGCCTGTTGGCAGGTGAAGGCAGCGTGGTTTTAAAAAGTTCTGGCCTTGGGGTGCCCCTTTTTCAGGGGAGATGAAGGGGGATGCTATAGATGTAAATGCAAAGGGAATTTTTTTATTTTTTTTATTTTTTTACCCTTTCATCTGGCTTTAAACCATCAACCCCTTTTTTATGTCCCTTTACCAGTCAGTCCCTAAAAAAAATTTCCACCATGCACCGGGGGACTGGGGCCTTTGGGGCCCAAAGCCACCGCGAGTGGGGTAAAGGAGTTGGGAGAAGCTGCTCGAGCTGATCCAAAAGGCTCCGGCCCTGCTCAGGGAACTCACACTCTTCCCGAACAGCACCTTCTTTCCCTTCGCTAAAATTTTTTCCGTATTACTTCAACTGAGGAGGCAAGACTTAAATGTGGTAGGTTTTTTTACAGGGTTTTTTTGAAGCAGAAAAATTTAAATTTGATTTGCTGATTTTGTACCCTACAAGTTTTTTTTCTTCTTTTTTGTGTATATATATGTTTGTGTTGTGTTTGTGTGTGTTGGTGTGTGTGGTGGTGTGTGTGGTCCCATCATCATTGCCACACGATTATATTTTAACTCGTATGATCGTTGTCGAGCCCAAAACCCATGTTTTTAATTCGCCGGGAACGTTGGGAATCCGTTGCGCTGCATTTTTGGAAAAAAATGAGCAGAAAACGGTTAAGGTAAACAGCAACGTGTTTACGAGGTGGGGGCCCAAGAGGTTTTGCCCCATCACCTATCAAACCCTACAACACTTCCCAAACGCTTCTAAATACCTCCACCTACCATAGCAAAGGGGAAGGGGCCTTTTTCTTGTCATTCGACCTTGCATGAAGTTCACCCTCTTATATTACGCCGAACGATACCCCACTGAGAGAGATTGATTGTTTGATTGATGATGTTTTTTGGGTTTTAAATATAAGTACAAAAACATATAAAAATTAAAATTTTTACGGGCCGGGTTTTATTGAGCGTGAGCTCCTATATAACCCCAATGCAAATTAGGAAGACAACTAATTAATGGTAAAAGACGGGCCCGCCTAATTTAGAAGAAAAAAAAGAGGAACTTTATGAGCATACGAGAGAGAGGGAGAGAGAGAGAGAGGAAAAGGGGAGAGAGAGAGAAGAGAGAGAGAGGAGGAGAGAGAGAGGGAGAGAGAGAGAGAGAGAGAGAGAGGAGAGAGAGAGAGAGAAGGAGAGAAGAGAGAGAGAGAGAGAGAGGAGAGAGAGAGAGAGAGAGAGAGAGAGAGAGAGAGGAGAGAGAGAGAGAGAGAGAAAAGGGGGAGAAAAGAATGAGTTTTTAGTGTTGTTTAACTTTACTTATGCCTCAAGGCCCGCTCCCGCGCCTTCCTTGTTTCAACGTCTTCTAAAGTACAAAATATATCTTATTTTTTCTTCAAAAGTAATTTTAAAACTTTTTTTTATTTTTTTTTTTACTTTTATGTTTTAAGTAAAAAGTTTTAAAAATTTTTTTGTGTATTTTTCCTTTCTTTTCTAAATTTTTTTCTTAGTTTATTTCCATTTTTTATTTGTTACTTTTTTGTTCTTTTTTTTTTTTTGTCATTCCCCAAGCGAGGACTGACTTTTCCTTTTTTTCGTTCCACCCTTTTTCCTTTTTTTGCACCGTTCGTAGACACAAAAACACCGGGACTGTTGCTTTTCAGAGCAGAGCAAATCAAAAAAATGGAAGGGGTTTCAGGACCCGTTGGGGCATTTTTACGAGTCTTGGATTCAGGGGGGAAACTTTAGTGTGGAGGAAAGCAAAGTAGCCCCATCTTAAAAAGGGGAAATAAAAATTAATGTAAATTTAAACTATGTAACTTGACAAATCAACAAATCGTAATCCCTTTTCCTTTCCCCGTATCTCACCAAGTCGCAATTGTTATTGCCTTGTTACCTGGAACGGGTAATTCCAACAAAACACTTGCAGACCGGCAGTATGTCGCAGCCCAGCGTGTTCGGCCCCTAAAAGACGGGGGCCACGCCATCCTGAAGTTGCACCAGGTACATCCGGTTCCCACACCAGCAGGGGAGGCTGGTGTATCAAACCCTTTCTCCACCATTGCGGGCATGGGGGCTTTGGTCTTAGAGGGCCTTCACCCCGGTTAAGGTCCGGGTGGAGAAGAAACGAACTGTACAGTGGCCGCAAGGGTTTTATGCCTATACAACGTGATGGCCGGGTGATTCCTCCCTTTGGTCCCCAACTTGGTGGTTGAATGGCCTGGTAGGCCATGACTCGAGAGTATTCAGAGAGTGCAACTCTGCCGGACTCTTAGGGTGGCCAATACCGGGGTTCCTGTTGGGGATATGCTTGCAAACCGCCCCATTCCTCAATCCTTTCCCTAACCCAAGGGCACCAAATGAGGAAAATTTCAACCTTCTAAAGTCGGGACCGAAACTGTGTGGAGGGGGTTTTTGGCATCCTGAGAGGTTTCGTTTTGGCCACACCCATCGGACACATGGCCTAAAGGATACATTATTGGGCCACATTTGTCCCCACAAATAGCTGAAAAAAAACAAACCTCCCTCGGGAAGAGGGCCCGATCCAAGATGGAGGATGATGAAAAAACCCCCAGAGCCCGACGCCCAAAAATACTGGCAGCAGCGCACAGTCGGGGGCAGGCGGTCAGGTTGCTCGGCGATTTTTCTGGGACCCGTGCCTTGAAACTACCTAAGGGGCTGTAAGGGTAAAATCGCCAATGGCACTGTCCATGCCCCACATTCTGCATTTGTGTGTAAAAAACAATTTTGAATTTTTTTTTGGGGTTGGCTGGGTGGGAATTCTTTACAAGCGTTTCCACATAATCACAACTGTGTCACATCGCCACCACGGGGAAAGCTCACCTATCACCTCGCGTGTTCTTCTATCGGGAGAAGGAACTATTTGCAATGTCATATGTGTTTTATAAAAAAAGGCCAAATAGGGGTCCCATTATTCCACCTAGAGCAGGGCTAAAAACCCCAAAACTCCCAACGGGAGTGAAAAGACATTAAACGAATGTGCTCTCCCTTTCTTTAAACTTGCTCGACAAAAATCCACCAGGACAGGCATTCACTCACCGCCGAAGATCCCCCGTGCCCTGAAATAGGGTGAGTGAGGGAAGAGAGTGAGGGAATTTTTTTTCACAAAGGGTCTTTCGTACTTGGCCAAGTACAGTTTTTGGCAGAGTCGGGGCATGGAATTCCCCACCCCCCCCAAGGGCCGCCCTGGTTTCGTAAATTATTTTTTGTCCCTCTCACACCATATGTAGTACAAATTCTTGCGATCTGAAAAAATAAATTACTTCATTTTTTCTTCCAAAAAAATCCCTTTTTTTTCTCATAGTACTTTAATTTTTTCCCCCATACAACTACTTAAAGATTTATTTTTTTTTTAATAAATTTCACTGCTATTACAGTGTCATTGCAAAAGTATAGCTTTGAGCTTCCATTTTGATTTCGATCATCATATCTTGTAAGGCGCATCACTTTTTCGAAAACATCACTATTTTTTTTTCCCATAATCTTCTCGTCAATGTCCTTTGTTTTTTTTAATAAGGTTTTGACCAAAAAAGTTTTTCCTTTGGGCATACAAAACTTTTTGATTTTTTTCTTCCCCCCCCTTTGAAGATGCAGGAATTTTATATTATAAGTGGTATCAATACAAAAATATAAATTTCCTTTAAATCATCATAAAAAATTTAATTTTTCCTTTTCATCATACTAAATAATAAAAAAATTTCCTTAAATTCATAAAACAAATAAAAAATTTTTTCTCACACATATCAATCTTTGGGGGCATACCCGGGGGCCTCGGTCGCTCGCCAACCCTACGGGACCACTCCGGGGATCACCAAGCACGAGTCCATGCAGGCTCCCTTCCCATCCAAGCTCCCCAAAAAGAAGCAAAATTGCCCCGACCACGACCCTTGTGGGCGCCCCTTGTCTCTCCACGCCGGTTTTCCCTCTTACAGATAAAACCCCGAGGGGAAGGTGGGTTTAGGGTAGCAACCACATAAATATACCACAAGTTGGGTGAGGACAGGGTAAAGGGCCCTCGTTTCTTCCCCGGGTGAAATCGCTGATTTGACACGTTATCAAAACTTTCCAAAGCTCAAGTAAACGCGCACGCTGAAAAAGTACTTTTTTCCTTAATGCCCCCAAAACCCTGGCCCTTTTGGTTTTGCGGGGAGACAAAATCCCAAAGGTTTGTTCCCCTCATGCACGCCTCGAGAGCCATCACCAGGACCCCCAACGACGCAAAAAGATTCGCATCACGGCAAAAAAAAGATCAGTGATTTTGGGTGTTGCCGAGGGTGCTCCAATCCCTTTCCCCCCTACCCAGTCCATAAAGGTTAAAAGTGATGGGGCAAAAAACGCACCCTTGCCCTCAACCCCTGTATTCACATTAAAAAGCTGGATACACTTAAATTTACAACATCATAGATAAAAAATATAGTTTTTCCCTTTAAAAATAAAACCTCCATAAATTTGAAAGTTTCTTTGCTGCATAAATAATAAAATTTTCCTTTAAAATCAACCTCATAAATATTGATTTTTTTTTCATGCTAAAAAATATAGTTTTTCCCTTAAATCAACCCCAAAATTTTGCTTTTTCTTTCATCTAAATAAATAATTTCCTTAAATCAACCTCCATAAATATTGCTTTTCTTTCTGCATAAATAATATAATTTTCCTTTAAAATAAACCTCCATAAATATTGCTTTTTTCCTTTCAGCATAATAATATAGTTTTTCCTGGTCTATGGCAAAATAGATTTTCCTTTAACTCTTTTTTTGTTTTTTTTTTTAACACTTTTTCCTTTCAATAATATGGTTTTTCCTTTGGACTTCACAGGGGGAGGGTTAAGGTAGTAAAAAAGAGGTAAAGGACAGGGGGGGATAAAAGGGGAAAGGGTGGAAGGGTGCAGGGGGGAGACAGAGGAAAAGGTGGGGAAGAGGAGGGGCGGGGGGAAAATTTGGCAATTGCAGGCGCTGCTTGGTTACTAACATCAATTCATCACTACCCTGGGGGTCACCCCGCGTGATCCCCAGCATGCTCCTTCCCCTACCCAAAAACCCCCTCGACAGAAAAAAATCAACCCCTTCCGGGGGGTCACTGTTTTAGGTTTTTTGTCGAGGTTGCTTTTGGGTTTTGGAAAGAACCTGCACGGGGCTCGTGCGAGTGGTTAGTAAGGTGGCGGGCGACCGCCCAGTTTTTAGCCCCCCCAAAGATTTATTTTATTTATATTAATATCGCGGGTGCCCCCGTTGAAGCTGGTTGGTGCGGTGATCGCCCCAAAAGGGCCCCTTCCTTCTTACAAGTTAAATTAAAATTTCTGGGAAGTTGCCCCAAAAAACCTCAAAACTAAATCTTTTTAAGGTTTTTGAAGAAGGGAGACACTGCCAGAGAGGCATCCTTGTACATAAGCTGCCTGCCATTCCACGAAGTGCCTGCCTCCTACCGCAGTTCCAGCCTGGCCTCCTCCCCCCTCATCTGTTGGGCCGTTATCCCCCCTCCGGGAGATTCACCTAGTATTCCGCGTCCTTCCCACCCTCTTAGAGTCTTGGTGTGGCGGGGGCCGTGATGTGGGGTTTGGGAGGGGGGACAGAACGTGAAGAAATTTAAAAATTTAAAGGGTTGAGGGTCGCAGGGGACAGAAAAGAAGAGGAGAAGGGTAGAGGACGGGGGAAAGGGGAAGGGAAAAAGGGGAAATTTTAGAGGGGGGGGGCTTCCAGGGATTTCAAAAATCTGTGTGATAAAGGAAGTTTAAAAAAAAAAAAAAAAAAATTTTGAAGACGGATTGCCTTCCCCGGGCACACCATTAGTGATTAATTACCGAATAATATTTAATTTTCTATCCTGAAAAAAGGGATAATTGGCATTTAGAGAAAACGAAAACGAGAAATCATTTGAGCAAAGATCAGAAGTGGTTTTTGCAGTATATAATTTTTATTTTTACCTTTTATCTAATTGAAAATTATACGGTACTTTGATCTAATGTGGTGGTTCAACATTCATGCATTGTTCATTCTACAAAACAAAATTGTTGACTCCAGTTCTTTTTTTCCGCCCGCCAAAGTATTTTACTGTTTCTGCCTCCACCTGCAGAAAACCTTCCTTATACCCCGAACATAAACGGCATGTTTGGTTTTTTAAAAACTACCAAAAAACCAATAATTAAATTTTTTACCCTAAGTAAAAATCCCCGAGTTTTATAAGCTTTCAAAATTACTCAATTTATGATCTTTTGATTACCACCCCCTTTTTTGAACACCTCCTGCATGATCCAGTTTTGATACCAATACCAAAACCCCACGGTTTATTTACTGCAACTTTTTACTTAGCCTTTTGCATAAAAAATCATAAAAGAAAATAGTTAAATCTCACCATGAAAAGGGAAGGGGATGTTAAGGTAGCCATCCGGGCTTTCCCCAGGATTATCAGCCCAAAATTCCCTGGTTTGGAAGGGATTAGTCCCAAAGGATCCCGACCATTTTTCCCCCATACTCAGAAATTTGGGGGTGAGGTGGTGGGGGCCCCCCCCCCGGGCCCATCCCTTTTCGCGGTAGAGGGGTGTCCTCACTTTTCGTCCTGAAAATGTTACAATCAAGTTGTGCCACTATCAAATTGATGGTTTATGTTTATTAGGGCTCTGTACACTCACATGATGCAGGGTTTCCACTCTTTTATATGAAATTCAGGCATAATGATGATTAAACCACACACCATTATATTAAAATATTAATTATTATAAGCAACAATTTTAATATTTGGCTTGCAGATGCGGGCAGAATGGCGTGTACGAATTAAAAGCATACTAAATATATAAGGAGGCTGTCCCTTTTTAGCAGGTATTTAAATCTCAAACTATACTTTTTTCTGGGGGAAGGGTAAAATTATAATTGTTAATATCTTTTCCTACTCTTCGTACTTCAAAATTTTGCCCTAATCTTGTTTTGATAAACAAGTCAAAAAAAAACTTTCCCCGGATATGTTCCCAGCTCCCCCTTCATTGCTTTACAGTCCTGGGTCCGTTCCAAGATTTCTGGATTGAAGCAAGCACTGACCACAGCCCAGGGGCCTTTTTCCTTTTGTTCTGGGGGCGAGGGGTGGGAGGCCTTTTATGTTTAGAAGGCCTCCCTCTCCTTAATCAGGTCGCAAATTCTTTTTTTTGGCGCCCAAGGGAAGTTCCTCAAATAAAGTTTTCTATTTAAATTTGAACATCTATGATGGGTAAAATTCAGTAGATAAATAAAGCTATCATTCTGTTTGTACCAAAATAAAGGGTGCTTCCCTTATAAAAATAGATACAAAAGTATGATTTCTTGGGAGAATGACAGTGGGGCTTTCCCGAGACAAAAAAAGACTTTTGCCATCCTAAATTTTATTTTCTACAAAACTGGTGTACTGCGGGAATGACTTCCCCCTCGGTTTAGTGGGCCCCAGTAGCAAGAAACACCCCCCGAGTGACTTTTATTACTTGTTTTATAAATTTTTTATGGGGAGCTGGGGCCCAAATACGGAACAAATGTATTTTAAAAAACCCCAAAAACTAAATAATTTTACAATTTTTATTTAAATACTAAAAACTAATAGGTACATCAATTGTATTTAATATATTTTTTAAAAACATTTAATGGGGCACAAATTTTACATGTACTATTCAGGGAAATTCATGATTAAAAATAAAAAAGCTTGATAAATATAAAGGGGTACTTTTCCATGTATAATTTCCTTTTAAGAAAAAAAAAAAAAAAACTCACCTTTTTTATTTTAAATTAATCTACATATCTCTAGAAATTTTCCTCAAAAAATAGGAGTTTTTAAAACTTGTTTTTTCCTTTTCCCGGGCCCATATTTCCTTATATAAGGGAAAATTCCTTTAAACGAACACTGGTTTCCTGTAACATCAGAGTTGCCAGAAAATTTGGGCGGGTTTATGGGAAAATTAATTGAAAAAAATATTTAATTTTTTAAAATTAGAGTATTTAAATACTCATTAAAATATTTAATACTGTATTTAAAAACGTGAAAACCAATGTATTAATAATCAGTTCTAAATACCCAAAAAGTATTTTAAAACTGCCCAGCTGTGTATATGAAACCCCAAATTTTTTGCGTTACACAATTTTTTGTATGCGGAGAGATTTACCCAAAAGGGGATTAAATAAAGGTATCAAAGTTTAACGGCTCCCGGTAGGGGCCCCCCCCCCCTCCCCCGAGTATTTCCCCCGGACTAAATTTTTCCCCCGTGCTTATTCCCCCTTGGTGTATAGATTGCTAAAGAAAAAAATGACCAAAAATTTCTAAAAGGACCCTTAAACGCCTCCTAACCAAAAATATTAACGCAATGGTTTGGTCATTTTTTTTGTTTATCGGAACCAGTGCAAACAAATCACCCCAAAGGGGAAAAATGTTTTAGGGTTTTTTCCGGGGGGAAAATTTTCCGGGGTAGTGTCGGGGATCGACTAGCTAGTCAGATTGCTAACCGGGCCCGCTTAAAAATCGAGCATTTTGTCCCCCACCGTTTATTGCGTCGTGATAAGCTCCCCGGGCTAAACACGCTAAACAACATTGAATCCCAGCTTTTGCCCTTTTAAATTCAGTGAGGTGTAGTTGCTCGAGACTTCCCCTAAGTCTATTCACTTAAGCTGGGTTCTTTAGAGCTGCTCGATGCCTGACATTTTTTTTAAGGCTCGCTGATTGGGGTGATAGACTCGGCTGGGTGCGATGTTTGGTGGGACTTGCTTCGCCCCAACCCCAAAAACCCCTTGCGTTGCCTCAAAAATATTATATTTCTTGGCTTTACTCACCTCTTACACAAATAGGCCTATTTTTTTGCATCATGAATCAGGCAGGAGTTCCAACAACAGCCATTCAAATCATGCGTAAAAAATAAAGTATGACTGACTACACAAGAGTGCGGCTTTTTAGGTTTTTCATGCTTGAAATGTTATACTCCCACCCAATTTCAAAACTATCAGTATATTTTTAAAGCTGAGCCTACCACGGTTCATAATACATTGCTGCTACATAGAAAAAAATAAACTAAAACTAATATATTAAATAAATTTAGGAAAGAAAAGAGGGAAAACATTTTTTTTTCCTTATTTTGCTTCCTCGTGTAACCCATAATTTTGGGGCATTAAATTTCAAGAACGTTTCAAAATCCTTATCTTTTTTCCCTTCTTGTTGTAGCAGTCCAATAAGGAAAAAAAGTAGGTGGGTCAAATGGGTAAAAAAGTAAACTACTACTGCAAACTGGCCCGTGACGGGTGACATTGTCCCTCCCCATACAGGAGAGCTGTTTTTGGGAGAGCATCAGAGGCTCCCCCGTCAGACCAGTTTGAAACATAAAATTTCTTAGCCATTTTGACCCCTATTTTTCCTTATTGGGAGTACATACACAGGGAAACGGAAAAAATATAAGGATTTTGAAAGTTTTTAAAAAAAGAAAAGCGCCCCAAATTTATGGAGTTTTCCAGTTGAAGCAAAAAAACAAGAAAAAAAGTGTATACACTCTTTTTTCTTTCCCTTTAATTACTTTAAAATTAGTGGTTTTACTTAAATTTTTTTTGCTCGATTGCGCAATTTTTGACCCCATGGTAGGCTCAGCTTTCTAAATTTATCTGGTAGCTTGGTAATAGGGGAGGGGACAACTTTCAAAGCACGAAAACCCAAAATCGCCTACTTTGTAAAAGTCATCATACTTTTTTTTTTATCCTTTGATTATGAATGCGTGTTGTTTTTTGAACAAACACTGCCGTTCACTGATGCAAAAAAAATGGCCTATCTTGTGTAAAGGGAGTAAAACCAAAAAATTGAATATTTCGAGGCAAAGCAAGGGGTTTTTGGGGGGCGGCTACAAGTACCCCCACCATGCACCCAGCCCGAGTCTATCAGCCAAACGCGCGTTTACAAAATCGGTAGGCATCGAGCAGCTCCCCGCCCCGGAATCCCGCTTTAATTTAACGCTATGTACACTTTTAGTCAAAGGCCTAAGATACGCAGCATCGTCTCCTCCCTCATCAAATTTTTTTCTTTTGGGGAAAGGCGCTGGGCTGGTTTAACTACTGCTCAAAAAAGAATTATTTTTTGTGGGGCACATCTAAATATGGGGTGACACTAGGCAAATGAAATCAGAGGATTTGATGCCACATAGAAAAATTCAGGGGATGTTTTAAATCAATCTTTGGGCCCTTGGGGAAAGGAAGCCCTTTGGGGGACTGGGTTATCATGGGGGGTCCGTGCCAGTCCTCTGTAGCTATCCCCGGCTTAACAAACAGTAAATTTAAAATCAAAGACATAGCTTTGCAAAAATTAAAAAAACTTTAAAAATATACAAAAACAAAAATTTTTTTTTTACCCTTGGGGGCGAGGCGCCACCTTTTAGTTAGCGGGGGAAAACATGTCGCGGGGAAAAATTATTATATGACTGTTCAAAAAATTTTGCCAAATTTTGATGTTTTTCGCTAAATGTGATGCTTTTCTTTTTGGAGATAGTTTTTTCCCGTGAAACCTAAAAAAAAGGAGTTTCTTTTTCAATTCAAAAGTAATGATAAAAAAATAAAAAAAAAGACATTTTTAGACTTTTTTACTGGAAAAAAAAACTAAAATTTTTTAAAAGCACAAATAAAAACCTATATAGCTATGACCCTCAATAAAAACAGTCATTTATAAATTTTCTGTTTTTGGGAGCTATAGCGCTTTTCGGACGTTCCCCCCCGGTTCAGGGCCCGTCCGGGCCGGGTCAGGGGACGGTGGTCGCGAAAATACATCGAGATGGGCCCCTCCCCTTCGTCGTTCCTATTGGTGGGGGATCGAGGGGCGGGACGAACTGAAATGTGGAGGCGGGCGCCATATTGTCAAAATCCTTTTTGTCGTCCCCTTTTAACCTGTGCTGAAGACTTTTTCAACTCCATGCCTGTGATATTTAGTTTTGGTCCCATATGGGTTTTTTAGTCTTTTCACAGCACGAGAATCCCGGTCGCCTTCCCCGCGACTGTAGTGGCCGCGCCCGTTCTCCCCACACTGGTCCAAAGGGGGTCCTGGTATGTGGGTCGGACCGGACTGGACAGGGTAGCCCGTTCTAGCGCCTCGCAAAACAGTGACCGCCCCGGGGCTAGCCCGTCCAGAAGGGCCAAGCGGCGGAAAATCGCTATAAGGGATACCGGGTTGTGTTTTGGGACGACTGCTTTTGCAGCCCCGCTTGTGTTGGTAGACGTAAATCCCCCGGCCCGGCGTTTCTTGTAGTGAGACCGGGAGGGACGACGTGGAGAATTCCACGGCCGGGGTTTGACACATTCTTAAAATTTTAAAACCCCATACTGTTGTCTACGGTATTCCCCGGCTTTACCCCGATTGACGCCGCCATTGCTTCCACACAGCGGCATCCCTTCCTTTACTTGAAGGTAGGTGCTAGGTTCTTTTCGGGGAAACACCCCCTTCCCCCTCATTCTTTTTCCACCGAGGGGGAAGGAGATTTCATAACATAAGAACATAAGGAAAAACTAGCCTTAAAGAAAAAAAACTTCCCTTTACCCTCACACTAAAAAATGGTGCAAAAAGTTCAAAAAATTTTTGCACCTTAAAGGGTGCACAATTTATCCCTAAGGGGGGTTGCCCTTAAAGGTGCAACTAGCACCCCTATGGGTGCAAAAACGTGACACATTTTTTCACCTCCTTTTCTTACCGTAGATAACAGTACAGTCGCCAGCTGCAATAATGTCGCCAGCCGCCAAATATTACGATTATAGCATCACTGCTGATTTTTATGTGCCATTGAAGATGATACACAGTAGTTTATATCATAAACTATACTGTACCCTGTTTCACCCGGTTTTATGCTTTGTATCTGCAAATATACAGTTTCAAATTTCACTACTAGTTGTTTTTTCGGGCGACGAAGACGAGGGGAGGACACTCAGAACATAAACCTGGGTGGCGATTTTAGTGTAGCTCGTTGTAGATATGTATATGTGATATTCATCCCTCCTAATAATTCCTACACATACATGCTATGTTGCAACACTGATGAGACATGACAACTGCGCGCGCTGCGTCCCCCGCTAGTCAGTCGCTGCCCTGTGGCCTGACCGCTAACCCAGCCCCTCACGCTGGTGTGACCAGGCTATCTCTGCTCTTAGAATAAACTACCTACGGAAGATTGGGTCGTTTCTCCCTTTGAATAACCTCCCTCAACCACTCCGGTCATCACTGTAAACAAGAGCACCACTCGTTTTAACAATGCGCCACGTTTTATTTTTGTAATTTATTATTTATAGCCATACTATGACGAATATGAAGACACAAATGACACTCTCCAGATAGCCCCTTCTAAATTCCTGAAATCATGCATGTAGAAAGTAAGTATTAACCGCCAACACACGTCTGTACATAAAAAGAAACGTTTTCCTGGTGACTTTTAGTGTATTACGGTAGCGTGTATGAACCAGTTTTCATGCACAGTTTAGCCTAAGGAAATCTTATTATGTACTATAGTCTATTCACTTAAGCTGGATTCTTGGTAGCTGCTCGCTGCCTAAGAGTTTGGTAAGGACGTCGCTGATTGGCTGATAGACTCGGGCTGGGGGGTGATCAAGGAGGCTAGAGTAAAAAGGGAAATCCGACTCCACAGTAAGTTTGAAACACGTACGGTGCTGCAATCTATGTCGAACACGGTGCTGTCTCTCTAGCTTCCTTGGTGGCGATGGTGGTGGTACCTGCCTCGCCGCAACCCAAAAACCCTTGTGGTGCTCAGCACAAAACATATCATATTTCTTGGCACGTTACTCCTCTCTTACACAAGATAGGCTCTTTGTTTGCATCCCCTCAGTGACTCAGGCAGTGATTGGTTCAACAACACCATACCATTTCTTCATAACTACACAACACACAGGTAAAATAAATCAGGACATGACTATCCCAGGGAGTATGCACGAATTTTTAGTTTTCAGGTACATTGAAATGTTGTACTCTACCCGATATTACCAGCTACCAGATGATATTTAGGAAAGCTGAGCCCTACATCGTGTGTGTGCATAAACATTGCGCATATTCATGAAATAAACATAGTTCACTAAGACTACACTAATATTAAGACACACATTGAAAGAAAGTAAGAAGCGTGTATAAAACAGTTTTTCTTGCTGATTTTGCTTCAACTAGCTGTAACTCCATCAGTTTTGGTTCGCATTCAATTTTTCAAGAACAGTTTCAAAAATCCTTATACTTTTCCGCTTCCTGTGTATGTAGCACGTACCAATAAGGAAAAGAGTACGACGTCAAAATGTGTCTAAGAAATTTCAACTACTACTGCAAACTGGCACAGTGACGGCCGACGTGGCATTGTTCCTATACAGGAGACTTTTACTCTCGGGCTTTGGCATCAGGAGGCTCCACCGTCACGGCACCCAGTTTGAAACAGTTAACGTGTGTCTTAGCCATTTGACACTACTCTTTCCTATGGTACTGTGCTACACCCACCAGCGTTTAGCGGTAAAAGTATACGGATTTGGCAACAGTTTTGAAAATTGAAGCGACCAAAACTTATGGAGTTACAGCACGCAGTCACAGACACGCAAACACATCAAGCAAGAAAAACATGTTTATACACTCTGACTTTCCTTCAAATTATCTACACACATATAGGGGTCTTGGTGAATTTTTATGCTCATGATCATGCAGCAATGTCTATGAACCACGATGGTATTCAGCTCAGCTTTATAAAATATCATGGTAGCTGGTAAGATCGGGTAGGAGTACAAACATTCAGTGACACTGAAACCTAAAAGTCCGCACTACCTACCCTGTCGATAGTCAGTTCATGACTTTATTTTACCCTATTGAGTTATGAATGGCGTTTTGTTGTTGAACAATCACTGCTGATTCAACGATGCAAACACAATAGGCCGTATCTTGTGTAAGAGGTGAGTAACGCCAAAGAAATATGAATATTTTTTAGACGGCAACGCAAGGTTTGGGTGAGGCGACCCGGCCAAGTACACACCACCATAGCACACCCAGCCCGAGTCTATCAGCCAATCAGCCGACGTCCTTACAAAACTCGGCCAGGCATCGAGCAGTTCCAGCCCAGGAATTCCAGCTTAAGTGAATAGACTTATAGTAATTATACAATAGACGCCCCGTGGAGGGCGACTATAGTGTTATGACTACGCTAAGATATAGGCCGTGATAAAGCCTAGAGGGTAGTGCCAAAACCATACACACTACCCTCGGTTCTCCAGCAATGCATTAAAATGGCTGTGTTAATGCATTAAAGCATAAGTAGTTATAACCTAACAACTTGTGATTGACCCTAGCAGTGTATGTCTAACCCTACAACAGCCGTAGGTAAAGAATTAATGCATTAAAATGCTGTGTTAAATGCATTACAATCCATATAGTAGACCTTGTCGCCTTTGTAGATCTGACCCTCTTACGCAGTATTTCTAACCCCCTACAACAGCCGTAGGGGACACAAATTCTCAGTGTTTGCCCATACACTCCCCCCTTCCGCCAATCCAGCTTGGGGACCTGGTGGAATCGGGTTAGGGGTGAGGGAGGCAAGTTAATGCGTCGGGAAAACACTTAATTTTGGAGTTTATTTCTAATCCCGAGATCAGGGCTAATTTCCCTCTTAGGTCCACGGGTAATCTTATCAAAATTGTAGGGGTTTAATTTGCCAACCAACAAATTCACCGACCTAGCGGGGGGTAAGCCTAACCTAACCGACACAAATCTTAGCTAACCTACCTCACCCAAATCTAAGCTAAGCTAACCAAATCTAACCTAAACATAACTACCTAACCAAACCAAAGCTAACCTTACCTACACCAATATAACCTAACCAAAATATAACCTAACCTAAACAAATATAACCTATCCTCCTAAGTGGGGGGATTTGGGTGGGTTCCGACATTGGGTCATCATTCTCGTGAGGATCACGTTCAGGTCACACGTCTCTGGGACTCAGAAGAAATCCAGAATTCCCTACATTAGGGAGTTTTTAGCAACACCCTAACTCAAAAAAACTATGTGTTGCGATGCATATATGTACCCCAGCCAAATGTCCTTCATTCCCCAATGTTTCCCATGCTAGTTTGGGGTCAAAGGAGAGTATGGGCAACACTTAGAATTATACCACAGAGATCCCTCAGATACCTCGAAAAAGATTATGCAGGGGGGGGGGGGACGCGGGGGGGGGGTGTAAAAAAAAATTACCTAACTAACATACCCAAATAACCTCCCTAGCGAAACGTAAGGGCCTCCATGTTTGTTGCCATGTCTAGGCAAGGGACATGTATATTTCGCGGGGGTCAGAGCCCTCGACCCGGGACAAGACAAGGATCATTTAAATGTTTGAGACAGACATTTGACATGGCAAGGGCAAGACATAATTTGTTTGGCATCTGCCATTTTACACTCGCGGTCGAGACGCAGTACTGTCATACACTGCAGTTGATTTATATGCGGTATCTTCAGTGCGTGCTAGTCTATAGTGGCGGGGGTCATGGGCGCTCACTTTTAAGGGCTTCTGCCAGCGACACCATTGCAGAGGAAATATTTGCTGGCATGGGTCCAATGTCCTACTCTGGGGAAGTACATTCATTCCATCTAAGGTTGGTCCACGGTATCTTCAATGTTTGTGCTACCATAGATGCAGGGCCGGATTTCGGAGGGGCAAAGTGGGCAGCCTGCCCAGTGGCATCCACAATCATGGGGGCCCCCACAAAAAATGGGGAAAAACTGACAAAACTGGGGCCTGGGGGCCTTCACAGATTACAATTTTTGTTCCATATTACATTTACTACTCATGGTATAATCTCTGGGATTATTCTACGGTTGCCCATACTACTCCCCTCTCCCCCAACAACAAGTTTGGGGACCTGGGCCTAATGGAGATATTGGCTGGGGTCCAAAATATGCGTCGCAACCAGTTGCGTACGAGGGGGGGGGGGGGGGGGGGGGGCCATGCGGCCATGGCCCCCCCCACCCCCCCTTTTGCAAAGAAAAAGTACACGATATGTATGTAGATGAGATAAATATATACTAGCTTTACACACATATTTTTTAATAAAAATAAATATCTTACATTTATCTAAATGTTGGTTGTAATGGATCTATAGGTAATTTATTTTTGTCACACCACACACTATATATATATTGTGGTTTTTCATATTTTTTTGCCATTATATAATCTATACTATAAGAGTACTATATATTTACTATTTTTCATTTTTTGTTTTATTATCTTTTTATATTTTTTTTATATTTTTTTTTTCTTCTGTTAGCTTTGTTGATTTTAGATTTTATTTTTATATTTCTTCCAAAATTTATATCGCTATTATATATATATATATAGTAATATATATATATATATATATAATGTATATATACTATATAATATAATATATTGAAGATGAGTAGAGATATATGTATATATATAATATTATATATATATATATTATATTATATATTATATATAGAGTAATATAATATTCTATTTAGTTGTATATATACGGTGGCATTTTTTTTGTGTTTTTACATTTATATATTTTTTTTTTTTTTTTTTTTTTTTAGTTATCCTATATATATATATAATATATATATGATATAAAACAGCAGCTGGCCCCACCCCTTTTCAATTTGCTAGTGTACGCCACTGGTCGCAACCAACCATATATTTTTGAGTTAGGGGGGTATATAAATGGTCAAAAATTCCCTAGATCAACAGCAGAAAATAGATTGCAGCTTCTAAGTCCAGAGACGTAGTGAACCTGACCTATCCTCACAAACAAAATGACAACTGGTGTGTCCGAGCCCCTGCCCCCACCCACGCCCACTTAGGGTAAGGTCAAAATGTGGTTAAGGGGTCGGGAGTCTAGAGGGGCGGAGCCCCCCCTTAGAAGGTTAGTTAAAATTACGAGGTAGATGTACACTGTCGACAAAAAAAAAATGAAGATATGCGTTCTGGACTAAATGAAGCTGATTATAGGTAAATCGCCCTGCTGAACTCGGAATACTGATGTTCAATTAACTCTATACGTCCAGTTTTTGAGAACAGACGCAATTCATGAAAAAATATGGGTTAAAATCAGCAGAAATGGTTTCACCAATGTTTTCATATTTAAACTCTTAATCATTTCTTTCTCAAGCCTATTTAATTTAGGCAGTGCAGTGTTTTTGAAGTCAGTGTGTTTGTTGCAGTGAGCAAGGGGGAGGTGATCTCTGTAGTGTGGCGCGCTGCGTTATGGCGAGGGGGTTAGCAGGCTGTGTAATACATTTTTAACTGACTGATCCGTACAGTATTGACATATGTTTAAAACATTTATTTTTCTTTGGCAGATATGATGTGTTTGATTTAGTGGAGTCTAATTAGTGGTTTACCATATATAGTACCTTGTACCGGGCTGTGTGGTAGCGCCGTAACGTGTGACTGCAATCGGGCAAGTTGTACAGTTAGCACATTGGGAAATTTTTTACCCCCTGACAGGCTGACAAGAAATCTCTTACAAAGAATGTTAATATGACAGCTTATCTGCATTACTTCAAGTGCCGCTATAGGTGATCAGATAAGAAGGGGACCCTTGAGCACAGTAGCAGCAAACCTGTGTGAACCACTGAATGAAGTGTATGCGTGGCCAAACGGCATAGTAGTATGTGTCATGGCATTCGGCATCCCAAAGTTGGCCGTGAACAAAAGGATCACAGTACTGACTGCTAATTCGGCCCACTAAACATCAAGGATATTCAGTCCAAATGCGAGCTAAAATCAGGTAGTCGTGACGTACACATTTGCAATTAGGCCTGTGCCACATGGTCCTGATCTCCCAGTTACAAATGTTCCATTGCAAGTGTTATAATGTGAAATCAGATTCGCCGAGGAGGAAATCCAAGGATACCAGACTTTCAAGAAAGTCAGACAAACAGAGAGCCCAAATTCATCAGTCAGGAAAATGCACATGGACCTTGCGGGGGGATAGGACCTAGAGATTAACAAGGGAGAAAAGTGAAGTCCTTTGGATCTCTGTCTCAAGGATGAAGTTTGCGACAAGAAGGAGTTCTTCATCATCACGTTTCCTCGTTAGACAAAGAACTTATCAAGCTTCTTCAAGATGGCAACACAAGCTCTGTTACTAGACATTGATCTTTGACACACATTCATGCGAACAACTTTGTGAGTCTACAATTATGAAACGAGAGTGCGTGGGACTGTTCATAGATCAGGAAAAAAACACGCTAAAAGGCCGTTCTTCTGCTAAAGGAAATAAGCTTCCGAGTGTTCCAAGCGCATGGCCATGAACAATGATCACAAATATGAAAAACTATGAAGACTTTGTTATCTGCTGTTAAATATTTGAAGAAATCAGTGGCAATCTGACCCTGGGGGACCTGAAGGTAATCTCCTGCTATAGGACTCCAGTTAGGTTTACACAAGACATGGTTATCCTGTTGTGGGACTCTAGGGCGGACAGAAACATTACTCCAACAAAAAAGGGACATGGCCCAGCCACACCGAAAGACTCACCTGGCTATGGTTCAAACTGTATTTACAAACCTGCTTGTAGGACAGTGAAAAAGTGTGTATATATAAAGTCAAAATTACGTGATTTGCATATTCGGATATTTCCAAGATGTGGCACATTTTCGGAATATTTGGAATATAATTTAAGATATTTTTCTACCAGATATGTACATAGGTTACTAATAAAGCCGCAGGCGACCACCCACGAATTGAATTACGAGTAATATATATAAACGTAGGGGGGATTGTTTAGATAATTGTACACACACACATATATACGTATAAATTATAATAGCTATTTAAGTTTAAAATGCCGCTATTTCTAAAACTTACGTTGCTAGAGAAAAGCATGCCACTTTTTTAAATCGGCAGCGAAAATGCTTTTCACCAACCCCCCACCACTGAACTCAGAACCCTTTTGGTTGAGCACATGTGAATAATCAGGTTGATTATTTGACTAAGTGGTAGCAATAAGTTTAAATAACGGGGGTCGAGAGGGGCAAGAAGCCCAAACTAGTAGATTACTGGCGAGGTCGAGGCGGAACGGGAGCCCACTCGCCAAGGCTAAGGTTAGTTAACACTTCCTTAGATCTAGGAATTACCTCTAGATCTATGGGATGTTTGGCTTTTACATACTCCAAAAATAAGTGATTTCCACGACGCTTTATTTGCTCCCCCACCCGGGAAGAACCCCGCATTCCCCAGGCTTTCCAAGCTTGTTTGGGGGAGAAGGGAATTGTAGGCCAAACACAAAAAATTTACCATACTTGCTTTGTATATTATAAAATACATTCTTCAAATCACACGAGGCCTAATTTTTAATCAACATTAATAAATTTATCTCTATCCAACCGCCTCAGCTACAGATTGGCTGATTGCCCTTGATGCTAATCGGAAGCCAACAAGCATCTTTTCAGGTAGGCATGGACATCGACTTGTACAAGGGAAGACAAAGAAGTGCGCGGTGTCTTCCACGTACAACGCCCCGTGACAAAATTTAGTTTACATTCCCTCCCGGGCTTCCTATGAGGAGATGATTGAAAAAAATATATTGGAACTCACTCACGGGACTTGACTTCCTGCTTTGCACGCTTTTTCAATCCACACGCACACATAATGGGCAGTGAACCAGGACATATGCATCTTATCGTCCACTCCTTCTTGTTCCCAAGCAGTCACCAAAAAATTTCGGACGAATAGTGTTTTCGCTCAGTTGGGTATGGGGTTGCCACAGTGACTGCAGACAGAATACCGTATTCACAGCTTATATAAGATCGGTTTTAGTTTCCAAAAGAAAATTGTGAGGGAGACTGGGTTACCCAAGAAAGTTGCAGCGCGTAGGGATAAAAACAATCCGCGACCCGAGACTTTACGGATGTAAACGAGACAGCTCCTTACACACTATGTCCAGTACCAGCAAACTGTGGGTATATTGACTAAATATCTTGCTGTTTGTAGGAGATTTCACTAGAGAGCGAGCACCTTTTGATAATATTCAAATTTTTTTGAAACTTTTTTACACGCGTCCAGGACGAGGAAAAGTGCGATTAACGTCAGCGTTCATAGCGGAGTCTCGTGCTTTTAACCACGCTCAAACCTTTCAGTTGAGCGACAGTCTCCCTCCACATTTCTTTGAACTAAAAACCCGATCATATAAGCTGTGAATACGGTTGATCTGGGTCTGCAGTCAATTTTGGCTTCGGACCCCACATATCCAACTGGAGCGGAAAAACTTATCAAAAATATTTTGGCGAAGTTTGGGGAATCAAGACGGGAGGTGTCGATAAGATGCAAATGTCCCTGCGGCACTGACACACACTGATGATTTGTGCAAAAACTGCAAGCAGGAAGTCAGGCGGCCGTGAGTGATGAGTTGCCAGGAAAACTTTTGTTTTCAATCTTCCCCATAGGCAAGCGCCGGGAGGAATTAACGAAATTTGTCAGGTGAGCGAGAACGGATGCAAGACACCACTGCCAACATCTTTGTTCCTTCCACTGTACGTAGCTAAGGCTATAGCCAGTGTTGAGGTCAGTTTACAATATAATTCCTAAATACAAGGAAAACAAACGTCATTAAAAATAAATCAAAGTCTTGCAAGGTAACTCCCGTCAGTAATCTTTCCCTATCACCCAAATTTCTCAGACAGTGTGCGTGATCACATTTGTCAGAAAATATGGGTGTTTAGTCACACACCTATATTAACACACAGCTTTAAACAAGGTGACCCGACTCATAGTTCTCGCAAAATCAATGTGTATTACTACTCAATCTGAATACTTCATGAGCTGTGTCCACTTAAAACAAAACAAATCTTTACCCAATTATGTCATAGAGTACCCCAATTTTGTCACAATATCTATAGCTCAGGGGTGGGCAAACTTGTCAGTGCAAGGGCCACATTCAGAAATTCACAATTTTAAAGGGCCGCATAGTATATTAAGTAAATCCTTAATATTTAAAATTGCCAAAAGAAAAGGTTTTTTAAAGAAAAACAAAAGCAATTTTTTTTTTAAATTAATATTTTAAAGTAGAAACTTCACATGACACATTTATTTGAAAAAACAAGTAACTCAGTAAGTAACAGAACAATGTCAATGAAAATGATGCATCTGACTTCAGTCATTTACCAGTTTGTTAAAATTGGGTGTCAAGTTGCTTGTGGTGATCCTTAACACTGACTGAAGATTTGAGTCTGTGAGAAGTGATCTGTTCTTTGACTTGTTAACTTTCATTATAGAGAAAGTCTGCTCACAAATGTAAGTTGATGCAAACACAAACATCTTTCTTGCAAATTTCTTCAGATTTTGAAACTTTTCGGAGTAGAGATGCATAAAACTCGACCAGTGGTTTACTTTCAACATACTCTTTAAGAGTTGTCGGCTTGCAAATCAATCAGTTCCATCTGCAGTTCTTCAGTAGCTGTTTCAATGTCACAGGCATAAGGTGAGCTGAGCAAATCGAACTGTCCTTCAATGCCTTGAAATCAGCAAATCTTCTGATAAATTCCTCTTTTAAAGCCATCAACTGGAACAGTACTTGTCTGATAATGCTAGTGTAACCGCTCGTGTTAACAACAGAGGAAAATGAACAAAGTTTTGCTCATTCAGCTGCTTGGCAAAAAGTTAGTTTCGATTGAAAGACTTTCACTTCCAGGTACAATTCATGAGCAAATACACCTTTGCCTTGTAGTTTTGTGTTTAGCTCATTCAGCTTTTGCATTATGTCCACAGCAAATGCAAAATCACAAACCCATTCGTCACTCTCCATTTCCTTTGAAAAGTCACAAGAGATGTCTTTCATATTGAAAAACATGACAATCTCTGCTTTGAAGTCCCACACCCTCTTTAGTACTTTTCCCATGCTTAACCAGCGGACATTTGTGTGGTACAGCACATCAGTAAAATCTGCCTCGGTGTCTTCCAAGAAACTTCGGAATTGCCTGTGTTTCAGTCCCCGTGCTCTTATTGAATTCACTGCACGCACCACTGGATCCATAACATGTTTGTGAGTTTTAAAGAAGACTTACAGAGGCTTTCTTGATGTATGATGCAATGAAAAGACTGTGCAGTGGAAAATCTTCTTTGATTTTATTATTAATCAACTTCACAAGGCCAGAATGTTTACCTGTGAGTGAAGGAGCACCATCAGTTGTAATACTTGCCAGTTTATCCAGGCTTAATCCAGACCTGATTAGACTGTTAATGACACTGTTGTACATATATTTTCCAGTAACTGTGTCTTTGAGACTCCATAGATCCACAATTCCTCTGTAATCTCAAAGTTTTTGTCAATTCCTCTGGATGTAAATGAGTAACTGAGTAGTATCCTGAATATCAGTACTCTCATCTAAAGCAATATAAAACCACTGTAAACTATCACTGGCTGTTAACAGCGTTCTTAATATTCACCTGCAATTGCATCTATGTGACGAACAATAGTTTCTTCGTGACAGAGATATGGCTTCTACTTTTGACTTAACTTCAGGACACACAACACTGACAGCATCAACCATGCAATCTTTAATAATCCTGCTTCTGCAAATGACTTGTTTTGCTTTGCAATTTTATTGGCCAATACAATAACTTGCTTTGTCGCATTCCTTTGTAAAGATGAAGTTTTCTCAAACACAGTTTGCTGTTGCTTCAAACTTTTTACCAGATCAGTTTGCTTTCTTTTGCATTTCTTGCTTTGATAATTTGTGTCCAAAGTTAGCGTGCTTGGTTTGAAAGTGCCGTTTCAAATTGTATTCCTTGAACACAGCAACAGTTTCATGACAAATCAAACATACAGCTTTAACTCCAACGTCAGTAAAGAAACACATTTCAGTCCACTCTTTGTTAAAAACACGGCATTCGTCTGCAATTTTTAGCTTTTTAGATAGCTTCGAACAACTCATTTTGGGTAAAGTTTGTAAGATAATAAAAGCTAGTCTGAAATAAAATGTCCCACTCTTTTTTATTTACTAAAAGCTTGTATATGAAGAGCTTATAACGGGCATGTCTTATCTCTTTGGCATCTGCCAGGACACTATAGTGTATAAGACTCGCGAGTCACTCGTTCAAATCGAACGACTCCTTTCACTGAATCGGGTGTATCGAGACTCGCGAGTCACTCGTTCAAATCGAACGACTCCTTTCACTGAATCGGGTGTATCGAGTCATCATTTCTATTAACTCGTTCATTAGAATTGTTTAGTTCCTATTTCCTATCATCATAAAAACTCGAGTCACTATATAGAATAGTTTTTTCCTGCTCTACAGGACAATGAAATGAAAGCCATATAATATTTGCGCTGTAACAAAGTTGCCAGATTAGCCATTTGCGGGTAACGTGTTAATGTTCCACAATATTATTTGGCGTTGCGTGGTAACTTTTTTCTTCAATTTTACTAACATTTTGTCCCCAATAACGTGGGTATATAAACTTGATCTTGGCGGCCGTATGAAAACCTTTGGCGGCGGCCCGCGGGCCGTAATTTGCCCACCCCTGCAGTATAGCTAATATACTGCATCAATTTAGCTTTGCTTATTGCTTCAAAATGCTCCTAAAAAGGCTAACATTTCCAAAAAATCCCCCGGATCCCCAACTATGCAGTCTCGCTTCGCTCGGCACCCCATTACTTTGTAAAATTTTTGTAATGAAGGGGGGCCTCCACACACAGGCTGCCCAGGGGCCTCCACAGGTCTAAATTCAGCCCTGCCTAGATGCGTGGGGGGGTCGTGGGGCTCACTTTAAGGGCTTCTGGCGGCACCATTACAGAGGAATATTTGTCTGCCATGGGTCAATTCCTACTCTGGGGAATATACTCATTCATGTAAAAGTGGTTCCGATCGGTATCTTCAATATCTATGCTAGCTCGAAATTTTGGCCCTTTTTGGCCCGTCTGGCAGGGCCAAACAGCGGGCTATTTGTCTGGCATTGGTCATTTATATTCTGGGGGATGTACTTGGCCATGTAAAGTTGGTTTTATGTGGTACCTCCAATATGGTAAATTTTTAATAGAGGTCTTTCACCCCAATCTTTTTCTTCTTCCCCCTATAGCCAACAAGCCTGGGGAACTGGCGGGAATACGGGTTTTGGGGTGGGGTGAAGCAAATATAAGTGATTTATGTATGGCTCCCCAAAAAATCATCAATTCACTATATGTAAAAATGTAGGGAACTCCCTAAATTAGGGATTTCCCTAGATACCCATTGCTAGGGAATTTTCCTTAATTGGTATTTGTATAGATTTGGACAGTTTTGGGAGCATAAATGAGTCGTGTCTGCCTTCCCTGCCCAAAAACACAAGTTTTCCATAAGGCCACCATGCTTGCCGGTCATAGGTCAAAGAAAACCTAACCTTTCTAGCCAGAAGGCGCTGCGCCCCCCATGGACCCCCTAAGGTTGCTAATCTAACCTCACTATAACCCCCTAAAAGTTACTAACTTAACCTCACTATAACCCTCTAAAAGTTACAACCTCACTATAACCACCTAAAAATTACTAATTTAGCCTCCCCATAACCCCTAAAAGTTACTAACCTAACCTCACTATAAACCCTCTAAAGTTACTAACCTAACCTCACTGTAACCCTCTAAAAGTTACTAACCTAACCTCACTATAACCCCATAAAAGTTACCAAAATAACCTCGGCCGCATATCAACCCTTCAAATAAGGCCAAATAATGCTCTTGAACCACGTGGTAGTAGTTTGTGATAAGACTTGAGAAAGCCACAGGGCAAATCATGCAATCTGGGGAAAAATCCTGGCCATCTAAGGAAATCCCCAGTAAATTAATCACTCACTTAATCGTGAAATTATTGTAGTCAGTGTAACCCTCTCATTATAATCACATCATCAAACCCTTTCATAATTACAAAGATTCCATTTCACTTACCTTCAAAATTGAGATGACACCGTGACGGTTGTAAAATGGCGCCGATGGTAATCTACGTGGATGGGTGCTTTGCATAACTACGTAGTGGTAGATATCGACTCACCACATTTTATATTGTAGTTTCCAAGGTGTGCAGGTTTTTTAATGCAAGTGCAATAATCTTTGGTTGCAAAATGAGTTTGTGGCGCACTCAAAATAAAAGTCCCTTTGGTTTCTCGTTATTACACTCTACAAATCCGGGAGTAGCTACCCTCACCATCTTCTTTTTTCTTTTTTTTCTTTTTTTTATACAAGGAACTGGCCAGGGCACAACAAAAATGGGTACACAAGCCCGCTTAGTTGCCAGTCCCTATAAAGGGACTGGCCACAGACAAAAAGACTGGCAGACAGAAAGATAATAAATAAAAACAGAGGGGTAGGCAATTGAGTTCGGTAGGTGTCTTGTTACTATTCTTTTGAAATGATTTTAAGATCATAGGAATGTGGAAAAATAGAAACAGGAAGAGTTTCCAGATTTACCAGTGAAAGGGATGAAAGAGTAAAGAATCTGATTAAACTCATTGCATTAGGAAATGACAGAATAGGGGATGAGAATGAGTAGAAAGTCTTGTGCAGCAAGACAGCGGGAGTGGGAGGCATGCAGTTAACAAGTTCAGAATAGCAGTTGAGCATGAAATAACGGTAAGAAGAGAGCAAGAGAAGCACATTGCGGCGGTGATTTAAAGATTGAGGACAGTCCAGTCCAGAGGAGATGAGTTGATGAGACAAAAAGCTTTTGACTAAAACCCTGTTTATGAGAGCGTATGAGTGGATCCTCCCAAACTATGTGAGACATAACTCCATCATGGTTCGGATAAGGCCCCTGTCGAGAGCAAGCAAATGGGGAGGAGAAAAAAAGGGACGCAACGCCACAAGCACACCTAACTTCTTAGAAGCTGTTTTTAGCAAGAGATTGAGATTAGATTTCCATTTCAGATTTTTAGTAAAGGATAGTCCTATAAATGTTCATTGTAGAGAAAGGAGACAGTTGAGTGTCATTGAAGAAGAGGGGATAGTTATCTTGTAGGTTTTGTCGAGTAGATAGGCACAACCTTCCTGTGCCCGTTGCTGCAGTGTAGTGAACCCGCAGCCTGGCCCTGACGTCACTGAGGTGGCAATTATACGCGGAGTATTGAAACATCAATATATTCCCCTTTGATTATTATGCAATACATATGCTTAAATATATCAGAAAGGTTGATATGGTAACGAATTCAGGAGCATTTTCGTATCCATATTATGCAAATACTTAATCCAAATGTACCAGGTTCCTTACACAGGCACTAACATAGACAAGTCTGGTAATCAAGCTTATCAAGGTGTAATGCGGCTCGTCGAGCAGGGGAAGTCGCTCGGGACATGATCTGACTGGACTTAGAATTTTTTGAGGCACCTCTATTTCATAGCGCCTCGTGTGGGTTACGCAAGGCCGAGCGCACGCTGGAACTCTTTTCCAGATGGAATTACAATAATCTACAATACAGTGCGGTAGTTCATTTTCAGTCCAAAGCCGAGGATGAGTGGTTAAAGAAGTTCCATTCCCCAAATCTAAAGTCTAGTGTTGGTGTTATTCTGCATTGCAGAAGTAACACTGTCACTTTCCACCAACATAATAGCGCGTTTTCGGGGCCGCCTCTGGCCCGGTCCTGGACTGGGCTAGTCCCGGCGCCACCTATTTTTAGCTAGGCAGTTTTAGACGAGCTGGAACGGACTGGGCCGGGCTAGGCCCGAATAGCAGGACCAGGTTGGACTAGTGTTGGGCGAACTGGCGCATGCGCACTACAGGTCAGCGGGGAAGGCGACCAGGAGCTTCTCGTGCTGCTGATTTAAGTACATCAAACAGCATGATGGCCCGACATAAGAACGTAAAAGTACTAAGACAAGATGGACGCCTGCCGCCTCCGCCACAGTTCATCAGTACCGCCCACTCGATCCTCCAGCCAAAAGTGAACGACGAATGGGACGGGGCCATCTTTATGTATTTTGCCGACATCAGTCCACGCTGGACCCGGTCCGGACTGGACTGAACCAACCATGGCGGTGACGTCGCACGAAAATGCGCTAAATCAGTCCACCCTGACCCGGTCCGGACTGGACTGAACCAGGGGGTGAACGTGACGAAAATGCGCTAATAGCTTCAAATTTTTTATTGGCGGCCGGAGTGACCAGGAGTAGGCCGGGTGGCCAGAGGGTAGGCGAGTGAACGGAGGGCCGGAGTGACTTGAAACATGGTGTATGGTTTAAAACTCCCGACCTACTTAACTTGGGGGTACCCGCCCCCCCAGACCCCGCCGTTAGTTAATTAGCAATTCTTTCATATTTTCATTTCCCTGTGGCGTGATCTAGGGACTGGGAAATCTGCTAAATGGTGAGATCGTTTTATGGAACTGTCGCCGATGGGAATTCCTCCCAACACAAAACCAACCGTGACTCTCGCCGACGTGGTAATTTAACCTAACCTGACTGGGGGGGGATCAAGCTAGTGCTAGTATTTCTCCCTGAATGCAGGAACACGTTTCAAAAAAAAAACCTGGATAACTGTATATATTGGTCCCTGTAATTACTATATTGGAAGGAACCTTGTCCGCCGACAGCGGCTAGAGTTTCCAGGTACCGTCCAGATCTACAAGTTGAGGACGGTTATAACTACATGCCTGTAATGCATTAACCACTGCTTCAGAACCAGATAAATTAAGACCAGGCGTATAACTTTAACGATATTCATAATTAAGTTGTTACGAACAAATTCACCTGAAATTCAAGTAATCATGTATATTATAAGCATTTCCAAGACTTAACCGGTATATAGGGCACAGCAGCACGTCTTTGATAAGCACTTTTAACAACCCCTGACCTATCCTCTTTAGTAGTTTTCTGGGGTAATATAGAGGGCCCGCCACCCTGCCCCTCTTCCTCGCCGGTGTCTAGGGTTGAAACTTGAAGATTTTGCGCCAAATTTTCCCCGCCGCCAACCCGAGGCTTCTGAGTGGCGCGTCGTGATTGCTTAGAGCTCGTCCCTTTGTCCTCCTGCCGCAGCCATCACTGAGGTGCTATCGCTTTTTTCCTCATTATAAAAGAACATTGAGCATCTATTTAATACGCTAACTTTCTAATGGGATGATAAAGTGCCTATCACTATCTATTATTACGGGGTTACGATCGCTCATATGGTCTTATACTAATCTCCTTTTCCACTCTTTATTTATCATACCGTTATGACTACTTCTAGCTTTCCTACATTTCCTTTTTAGTTTAATGCTGTTTTTATCTTCATTATGGATAGACTGTAGATAGGAAAGCTAAAAATGGCACGTACAGTAGAATTCGTTTTTTTTTCAGATACACACGTATACTTTTAACTGCCTAACTGCCTTGTTAAATGCCTTCAAACATCAGAATCTAGTCTAGTCTAGAGCAAAGGTAAACAAATACCAGTAAACCCGCTTCGTATACGAGAAAAAAATCTGCCCGCGCGCTGGCAACTCAGGTCAAAGAGTGCGTAGGCGGAGCGTCCACAAGTCAGTTGCTTGGGTGACCTAGCCGAGAGCTTGTTGGACTGGGAGTCTAGTGTGAGAGAGAGAGAGAGAGAGAGAGAAGAGAAAGGGGGGAAGAAGAGAAAGAGAAAGAGAAGGAGAAAGAAGAAGGAGAAAGAGAAGAGTAAGAGAAGGAAGGAGAGGAGAAGGAGAAAGAGAAGATAAAGAGGAGAAGGAGAAGAGAAAGAGAAGAGAAAGAGAAGGAGAAAGAGAAAGAAAGAAAGGAGAAAGAGGAAGAGAAAGAGAAGGAAGAAGGAGAAGGAGAAAGAGAAAGAGAAGAGAAAGAGCAGGAGAAGGAGAAGGAGAAAGAGAAGAAGAGGAAGAAGGAGAAAGAGAAGAGAAAGAGAAGGAGAAGGAGAAAGAAAAGGAGAAAGAGAAGATAAAGAAGGAAGAAGGAGAAGGAGAAGGAGAAAGAGAAGAGAAAGAGAAAGAGAAGGAGAAAGAGAAGGAGAAAGAGAAGAGAAGAGAAAGAGAAGGATAAGGAGAAATAGAAGAAAGAGAAAGAAAAGAGAGGAGAAAGAGAAGAGAAAGAGAAGAGAAAGAGAAGGAGAAAGGAGAAGAGAAGAGAAGAGAGGAGAAGGAGAAAGGAGAAGGAGAAAGAGAAGGAGAAAAAGAAGAGAGAGAAGAGAAAGAGAAAGAAAAGAGAAAGAGAAAGAGAAGAGAAGGAGAACAGAAGAAGGAGAAAGGAGAAGGAGAAGGAGAAGGAGAAGAGAAGGAAAAGAGAAGGAGTAATGAAGAGAGAATGGGTA
Source organism: Chionoecetes opilio (assembly GCA_016584305.1). Lineage (NCBI taxonomy): Eukaryota > Metazoa > Arthropoda > Malacostraca > Decapoda > Majidae > Chionoecetes > Chionoecetes opilio. The sequence continues at coordinate 43,761 of JACEEZ010011644.1, forward strand.
AGAGAATGAAGTAAAGAGAAGGAGAAAGAGACGTAGAAAGAGAAGGAGAAACAAAAGAGAAAGAGAAGGAGAAGGAGAAAGAGAAGAGAGACATAGGAGAAAGAGAAGGAGAATGAGAAAGAGAAGGAGAAAGGAAGAGAAAGAGAAAGAAGGAAAAGAGAAGGAAAGGAGAGAGAGAAGGATAAGGAGAAGTAGAAGGAGAAGGAGAAAGAGAAGAGAAAGAGAAGGAGTAGGAGAGTAGAGAAGGAAGTAAGAGAAGAAAAGAGAAAGGAGAAAGAGAAGGAGAAAGAGAAGAAGAAAGAGAAGGAGAAGGAGAGAGAAGGAGAGAAGAGAAAAGAAGAAAGAGAAGAGAAGGAGAATCAGAAAGAAAGGAAAGAGAAAGAAGAAGGAGAAAAGAAGGAGAAGGAAAGAGAAGAGGTTAAGTGTGGTGTGGAGAGAGAGAGAGAGAGAGGGGGAGAAGGAGCAATTTTAGCGATCAGGCATATAGGGATTGTGGTGAGGTCAGATTCACCGGGTGAGGTTGGCGGGGGGAGAGATAGAGTCAAGAGGAGGCTAGTTTTTCTGCATTTGGTTGAGAGAGAGAGAGAGGAGAAGAGAGGAGAGAGAGAGAGAGAGAGAGAGAGATAGAGAAGAGAGAGATATAGGAGGAGAGAGCGAGAAAAAGAAAAAAAAAAAAAAAAAAAACAAGAGAAAGAGAGAAAGGTAATGCAGGTACTCATACACTGTCCCCCCTCCTTCCTCCCTCTTTTTCCCCCTCCCTCCCCTCCACCTCCTTGTGGTCGAGAGAGAGAGAGAGAGAGAGAGAGAGAGAAGAGAGAGAGAGAGAGAGAGAGAGAGAGAGAGAGAGAGAGAGAGAGAAGAACTTCTGGTCGAGGAGAGAGAGAGAGAAAAGAGAGAGAGAGATGAAGAGAGGGTGGAGAAAAGAGAGAGAGAGAGAGAGAGAGAAAAAAAAGAACGAGAAGGTTTTGAGTCTCGCCATCTCTCCTTTCCCGTTTCTTCATACACTCCACGTATTTTTTTCCCATTTTCATGATCGCACCGATGACGTTGCCCGTAAGCTCCCTCCCTATGCGCGTGGGTTTACTCTGTATATGGTACTCTTGGGTCTAGACACCTATATTATATAGAGTAGCGACAACTCGATTTGTGGGCGCCATCTTGGCGCCTCTTCGTTCACGTCTAGATCCGGGGAAGCTCTCAAAAGGCATTACCCCGCAGTTATCATGTATTTTTTGTAACATGTATACAGGAGAGACTGTTACTTCGGAATGCTGTTCTATAAGATTATCACATAAAACGTAGTAAAACCATTAATAAAGGTCCATTATGAGACATCAAGAAATATGATGACTTAACATTCACTTAAAACTCGTCGTTATGTTAACTTTGGTGGGACAGCTTATAAGATGGCAGATATCAATAGCAAGCAGAAATTTTATTAGCTTTCCATTGACATATTTTCGTTTTCTAATACATACAGTAGTACCATACAAACATTAGCGTTAACTAAATAAATCGCAGCGGTGTCCTGACCGCTCTCTCTCTCTCTCTCTGGTCTCTCTGCGTCTCGTGTCGCGTCTTCCTCTCTCTCTCTCATCCTCTCTCTCTCTCCCTCTCTCTCTCTCTCCACTCTCCCTCTCTCTCTCCATCGTCTCTCCCCCAAACACTCCCTCTCCTCTCTCTCTCCTCCTCTTCTCCTCTCTCTCTCTATATCTATATATTATATATTATATATATATATATATAGATATATCTATGCCGTAGAAAAGAAGAGAGAGATATATATATAAGTGAAGGAGATCAGAGTGAGAGATTATGAAGAGAGTTTACCAAAAACCTTTATAATTCTCTCCTCTCCCTCTCCCTCTCCCTTCTCCACTCTCCCCTCTTCCTCTTCCCTCTCCCTCTCCCTCTCCCACTCCCTCTCCTCTCCTCTCCCTCTCCCTCTCCCTCGTCCCTCCTCTCTCATCCCTCTCTCTCTCCTCTCTCCTAAACTCTCTCCCACCCCCCCACCATCTCGCTCTCTCTCTCCTTCTCTTCGTCCCACCGCGTCGTCTCCTCTCTCTCTCTCTCTCTCTCTCTCCTCTCTCACCCCGTCCCCCTACGTATCTCCCTCCTCTCCTCCTCTCTCTCTCTCCTCTATAATTATATATATATATATATATATATCTATTAATATATACATATAGTTTTGATTTTTTCTTGTAGATTTCTCATGAGTTTCAGGGTGACAGAGACACTCGGTAATACTTGGGGTTGTTTATGCATACGTTTCGCCAAGGCACTTGGATCATCAGCTAAAAATCGTTAAATTTAATATATTTATAATTCTAAAAAGAGAAAAACATTAAAAATTAATTCTAGAGACAATAAAATATTCCTATATTGTTCTAAAATTACTAACTATAAATAAAATATAATTTGTCTTAACGGACCTTGGTGTGTATGCCTGTCTGAGTTGGTAACAGAGGACTGGGAATGAACACTGGTTTTGGGGGTGACATTTCAGCTTGTGTGGGGCGAAAACGGTCGACGAGAGTCGGGCAATCGAAACAGTGGTAATCTTTGAGTATATGTAGTTGTTGTGAACATGACTTGGTATTAAGATCAGGGGACAAGTGCCTTGATGTGTATAGCTTCTATAATTTAGTGTCACTAGGGTAGTGTGCTTGGATAGGAATACTGAAGTCCTTCAATAGAAAAAGGCTTGATTAAATCCTGTGAGTGTGACGGATTGCAGTTGCGAAGGTGAAGAAAGGGTCCCGACCAGTACGTGCAGAAACCCCTTTATGTCTCAGAAAGCTAAGGGTTAGATTCCTTGTCGTCTCGGCTCCCGACGTATCTAGCTTACAGCTAGAACTTTGAATTCTAAATTATGTTAGATAATGGCTTTAGGTATAGAGTCTTTATATTTTGGAAATGATTTTCCGTAGGGTAAGAGAATTAGTAAAATAAATTTAAATTTTGAGTGTTAGGATATGTGACCTTAAGTGTAGATCATTGGAGTTTTTCCGAATGTGTAACTGAGATGGCCATAAAATGGGAGTTGTACACATGTTGTGTGTCTACTATCGGTTCGGTTCGTTCGACCTCTGGGTTGAACGTGTTATCTAAGAACTTTGAAATTGATTGTCTTCATTATTTGAGGGGTAGCCATTGTTTTTGGAAAAATTGGTAGGAATTAATGAGATCAAATTCCTTTACCAATGTTTTTCCAAAACAATGCTACCCCCTCAAATTAAATTGAAACAATCATTTTCAAGTTCTTAGATAAAAAAGTTCAACCAGAGTCGAACGAACCCGAACCCATATTAGACACAACACTATGTTAAACTCCCATTTTATGCCATCTCAGTTACAACCATTCGGAAAAAACTCAATGATCTACCTTAAGTCACATCTTCCCTAACTCAAAATTTAAATTTATTTTTTTACTATTCTCTTACCCTAAGAACTCATTTCAAATATAAAAGACTCTATACCTAACCCTTATTCTAACATAATTTTTGATTCAAATGTTCTAGCTGTAACGCTAGTACGTCGGCGAGAAACGACAAGGAATCTACCCTTAGGCTTTCTGAGCATAAAGGTGTTTCTGCCGTACTGGTCGACCCATTTCTTCACTCTTCGCATCTGCAATCCGCTCACACGTCACATGATTTAGATCACCCTTTTTCTATGATGACTTCAGTATCCTATCCAGGCACACTACCCTAGTGACACTAAATTATTAGAAGCTATACACATCAAGCACGTTGTCCCCTGATCTTAATACCCAAGTCATTTTCCAACAACTAATATACTCAATGATTAACCACTGTTTCGATTGCCGACTCTCGGTTCGATCGCCCCACACAGCCCTGAAATGTCACCACAAACCAGTGTTCATTCAGTCCCTACCAACCTCAGACAGCTACACACCAAGGTCCGTTAAGTACAAATTATTTTATTTATTAGTTAAGTATTTTAGAAAATATAGGAATATTTTATTGTCTCTTAGAATTGAATTTTTTAGATGTTTCGCTTTTTAGCATTATAATATATTAATTTTTTAACTATTTTTAGCCTATGAGGTGCCAAGTGCCTTGGCGAAACGTTGCATAAACACCCAAGTAACCGAGTGTCTCTGTCACCCTGAAACTTCAGATATAATATTATAATATATCTATATATATATATATATTTATTGGAGAGAGAGAGAGAGAGAAGAGAGAGAAGGAGAGAGAGAGAGAGGAGAGAGAGAGGAGAGAGGAGAGAGAGAGAGAGAGAGAGAGAGATGAGAGAGAGAGAGAGAGAGAGGAAGAGAGAGAGAGAGAGAGAGAGGAGAGAAGAGAGAGGAGAGAGGAGGGAGGAGAGAGAAAGGAAGAATTATACAGGTTTTTTGGTTACTCACTTAGTATCTCTCCCTCATCTCTCTTTCACGTTATATAGGCCTCTTCATGTGTGCCAAGTTGCCATGAACCAGTTCTTACAGTTCAGGGTTGGGTTCAGTTTTCCTGCCTGGTTCTGGGTTCGACGTTGTCACAAAGGAACGCAAAAACCAGTTTTCTTGTTTCCAAACAAACCTCAGCTGGCGAAGGGCAAGAAAGAGAGAGAGAGAGAGAGAGAGAAGAGAGAGATGAAGCGGAGAGAGAGAGAGAGAGGATGTTTAAAAGTGGTAACCTCAGCTGCTGTGATGAATAGGGGATCAATATCTAGTTTAAATCGTGGGAACAGCCTTTCGCCATCAGTGCCCCTTGATAGCCTGTCTGGACATCCTCGTCGCGACTTGTGCATGCGGAAAACCCTCACGTAAGAGAACATAGGGCCCAGTTGACCATTGTTTTTGTTATGAACTCTGAAACTATACCCATTCTACCGACCACCAATGTGGTAGAGAAAGTTCAAGGGTTTTGCTGAGTCACTACGCGGGGGGCAAAATATCGCCTCGGACCCAGGTTTTCGTGTGCAAATGGAACGCTTTGAATTCTTGGGTTCCGTGAACTGGTGTCTTGAAATGTCGCAAATGGAAGTAGGCCTTAAAAAATCTCTCTCTCTCTATTTCACGGAGAGAGAGAGAGAGAGAGAGCGAGAGAGAGAGGAGAGAGAGAGAGAGAGAGAGAGAGAGAGGAGAGAGAGAGAGGTGAAGAGAGAGAGAGAGAGAGAGAAGAAGAGAGAGCGGTGACGCCGCCGCGATTTATTTAGTTACCGCTAATGTATGTATGGTACTACTGTATGTATTAGAAAACGAAATCTGTCATGGACAAGTCTTATAAATTCTGCTTCTTTGATACTTGCCATCTTCTAAGCTGTTCCCCATAAAGTTTTACATAACGACGAGTTTTTAAGTGAATGTTTTTAGTTCATCATATTTCTTCAGTCCTCATATGACCTTTATTTAATGTGGTTTTACTATGTTTTATGTATAATCTTATAGAACAAGCATTTCCGCAGATAACAGTCTATCCTTTATACATGGCCAACATGATATACTGCGGGGTAAATGCCTGAGAATTCCCGGTCTAGATGAACGAAGCTGGCCTTGGCCGCCAAGATTGGCGCTAGTAGCGTTTAACATAGGGCCTTGATGGCGTTATACCCTCTTACATATAGATACCCTATTCGAGTCTATGCTGACGGGATTCTTTCCTTCGCCTCATTAATTATTGTTTCGTCTCGTTTCTTCTCTTATCTTTCCTATTCCTTTTCTTCATCACTTATTTATCTTGCTCGGTTGTACTCGGTATGGCCAAGGGGAGAAGTCTACCTCAGACTTCTCCCTTCTCCCATCTCTTTCTCAAATCTTTCAGATCTTCTATACCAGCGGTTTCTTATCTGGGGGTGGGGGGGTATTTAACTTAGGGGGAAGGTGGGTATTATCTAGGGCAGGCGTGGGTAATTACCTAGGGGGGGGCGTGGGGTAATTACCTAGGGGGGCATGGTAATTACCTAGGGGCTGGTAATTACCTAGGGGGACGGTGGTAATTACCTATGGGGCAATGGGTAATTACCTAGGGGGCATGGTCATTACCTAGGGGGGGCATGGGTAATTACCCCTAGGGGGGGGCGTGGTGCATTACCTTAGGGGGGGCGTGAGACACGAGAGGATAAAGACGAAGTGTCAAGTATTTACATGAAGCTCCGGCTTGGCAGCGCTTGGCTTTAACATGAGTGTCGCTGCGAGGGTGCGCGTCACCACAAGAGAAGCAGTGTGCCGGGAATTGATTTGATTGATTTAATGCCTAAAAGGTGAATGTGCCAGACATCAGAGGTCCATATGGCAACTGGGCAAGGCTATAAAGGGGAGGGGTTAAAGAATAATAGTGAAACGATGAAGGAAGGGGAAAGAACGGGGAATGTTACAGCAGGATGGTATAGATCAGATGTAGGATGTGGATTTGTTGGAGGAAGGAGGTTAATTTTCTCAGGTTATAGGAGGGGATTCCGGGAGAATGTCCGCAATACCGGGAGGTAGGGAAAGGGAGGACAAATGAGGGAAGGAACCTGGAACGCGGCAGGAGTAAGAATGGGGGCAGGATATAGGCATGTTGGACAGTGAGAGGAACTTTAAACAGGGTTGTGCAGAGGGTTGGGGAGACCGTGACATGATGAGATATGATGTGGTGTGAGTTTTGGTATGGCCTATGCGTAAGCGTACGAGAGCATCTCGTCCTCCCCCCACGTCCCTATTCAAGTGTAAGGATTTGATTATGGACATATAGAGGGTTTTCTCAGGCGAAGTTTTTGGCAAGAAAGTGGTCAGAAGGAATTGCCAGCGGTCGAATAGGAAAGATTCAAGGAAGTGGGAGTAGTCGGAGGCTGGCAAGTTTGAGAAACGGGGGCATTGGGACTAGTGGCCGAGCGCGCCAATTAAAGAATCAACCGTTCGTTTGCCCGGATACCCCGTGACTCGGTACCCATCAGAACAAATTGTTTTGTGGCGTATGGATATTCGTAATTTCAAAACCCCCCAGTCTTGGATCTCCCGAACCAAGAGGGTGAAGTGAGCAAAGAGCTTGATATAAGCAAAGAAATTGCGGGAATCCAGGAGAACTCCCTGCGGTGACGCATTGCGGGTTTTCACAACTCCGCAGACTTTTATGCTAGCGTATTTCTATATATATTATTATTACCAGTGGCGGCTCGTGTAAAATAAAAGGGGGACTGCAGCTTCAACACAACCAGTAGGATACATATTTTAACCTATCTCAGGTATTGTAAGTTGATGTTATGGGATTTCAAGGCATGGTGTAGTGGTGGGGGTAGAAGGGATGGTGGGGGTGGTAGTGTTGGCAGTAGAGTGGATGGCTGAGGTGGTGATGGTAGAATTACAGTATTAAATTGAAAATAAAGTCCGTACCGCTTGATTTTGTTGGCCGCCGCCTGCCGTCACGATGTACACGTTTTACACACCTGGGGACCGACTAAAAGCTGGGGGACGATGACTAAAAAGCAGCACAAAGCTGCAGCTTCTTGTGCGTTTCCAAGTGGCGCGGCGGCCGCAGATAATGAATCGTACAGCAAATAATGAGAGTACTTTACATTTAGTCTGGTTTTTTAATGGAATTCACTTAGTACACGTATTGAAAATAACCTATAATGACTTTTTATTAATGAGATATTGTTTAGTAGGTATCAATTCTGCTGTGGTCTCTAAGACTCATACACCTGCAGTGAGTGTCTGGGGGTACTGCAGCCCGCAGCCCTATGCCCCGTCCCGCCCCTGATTATTACTATTCTTATTGTTTTTACTAAATACTTCGGAGGAGCCTTCTGGTATGCCGCTGCCTTTAAAAAGTGAACTGACTAAATATGCTGAGTATATGCCGAGGCGTTTTATAATTTATGTGCACAAGTACTAAAAACCTCATTTTTTTTAGTTTTTCTCTTCAGATTCAGGATTATTTTGTAATATCTTGGTGAAGAAGTGAAGTGGGGCATGTAGGCAATGACCCACTACGGGAGGAGGCGTGGGTGGTGAAGGGGAGGAAGGACCCACTACTGAGGGGCGTGTTGGTGGGGGGCCATGGAGGCAAGGATCCACTCTAAAGGCGTGGTGGTGATGGGGGCATGGAGGCAAGGACCCACTACTGAAGGGGTCGTGGCGGGGGGGTGAAAGGGGGGCAAGGCCCACTACTGACGGGGCGTGGTGGTGAGGGGGGCAAGGACCCTCACAAGACTACTGAAGGGGCGTGGTGTGAAGGGGGTGAGGCAAGGACCCCCTACTAAAGGGGCCTGGTTGGTGAAGGGGGGGCAGGACCCAGTACTGAAAGGGGCCTGGTGGTGAAGGGGGGGAGTCAAGGACCCAATAACTGAAAGGTCGTGGTGGTGGAAGGGGGGCATGGAGGGCAAGCCCACCTCACGGACGGGGCTGGTGGTGAAGGGGGGCATGGAGGCAAGGACCCACTACTGAAGGGGCTGGCGGTGACGGGGGGCATGGGGCAAGGACCCGCTACTGAAGAGGCGTGGGCAGGTAAGGGGGGCATGGAGTCAAGACCCACTACTGAAAGGGCGTGGTGGTGAAGGGGGGCATGAGGCAAGGACCCACTACTGAAGGGGCGTGGTGGTGAAGGGGGCATGGAGGCAAGGAGCCGCTACTGAAGAGGCGTGGCGGTGAAGGGGGGGCATGGAGGTAAGGACCCACTACTGATGGGCGTGGGCGGTGAAGGGGTGCATGGAGCAAGGACCCACTACTGAAGGGGGCGTGTGGTGAATGGAGGGCATGGAGGCAGGACCGCTACTGGAAGGGGCATGGCGGTGAAGGGGGGCGTGTTGTGAAGGGGGTCATGGAGGCAAGGACCCACTATGAAGGGGAGGCAAGGCCCCGCTACTGAAGGGCGTGGTGGTGAAGGGGGGCATGGGGGCAAGGACCCCTACTGAAGGGGGAAGTCAAAGGCCCACTACTGAAAGGGGCGTGGCGGTGAAGTGGGCATGGAGGCCAAGGACCCACTACTGAAGGGGGCGTGGTGGGTGAGTGGGGCATGGAGGCAAGGACCCACTACTGAATGGGCGTGGTGGTGAGGGGGGCAATGGAGGCAAGGACCCCACTACTGAAGGGGCGTGGTGGTGAAAGGGGGGCATGGAGGGCAAGGACCCACTACTGAAGGGGCGTGGTGGTGAAGGGGGGCATGGAGGCAGGCCCACTACTGAAGGGGCGTGGTGGTGAAGGGGGCATGGAGGCAAGGGACCACTACTGAAGGGGCGTGGTGGTGAAGGTGGGCATGGGGCAAGGGACCCACTACTGACGGGGCGTGGTGGTGACAAGGTTAAGAACCACTGGGCTATACTTCCATTGATCTCATTATGTGCCCCAAAGAATTATAACTATAGTCTTTCCTTCTTAGGAAGTATAATCTGCCTCTTGGTCCTGTCCTGTCTCTCTCTTTCTTTTTCCATGCTTAAGATAGACGAATTTCTTAATTTCTTCTACTTACTGTACATGTATCATTTTTTATGTGTGTGTGTGTGTCCCTTGTCACCGTCTCTCTCAATCTTTACTTCTAAATACTTAGGTTAAAGATATTTAATTACGTAATTAATTTCTTCCTCTACCTAAACTTTCATTATTTAACTGTCATTATTATTCTATATTGATTTTCTTATCTCTCTCTCTCATCTCTCTCTCTCTCTCTCTCTCTCTCCTCTCTCTCTCTCTCTCTCTGTCTCTCATCGTCTCTCTCTTCCTTCTCTCTCTCTCCTCTCTCTCTACTCCATCCTCTCCTTCTCTCTCGTCGATCTCTCTCCACTCTCTCTCTACCCTCTCTCTCTCTCCCATCTCGTCCTCTCCTCTCTCTCTCTCTCTCATCTCTAACCTTACCATATGCTTATTCTAATATAATGATCTATTTTCTTCCACTAACTCATTATTTGAACAATTTAACATTATTGTCCGGTGTGGCTAAAACCGTCCGTAGCGTCTGGTACCCGCCCCGGTACCGTCCGGTAGCGGCCGGTACCGTCCGGTACGGCCGGTACCGTCCCGGTAGCGCCCGGTACCGTCCCGGTACCACCTATTACCGTACGGTAGCACCCTAGTACCGTCCGGTACCACCTAGTACCGTCCCGGTGCCACCTAGTACCGTCCGGTACCAAAACCTAGTACCGTCCGGTAACCTCCCTAGTACCATCCGGTACCACCTAGTACCGTCCGGTACCACCTAGTACCGAGAAAGCTGTAGCACCTACCCACTAACCATCACCGGCGGGCACGACGTAGGCCGTAGAGGCGGCGAACGGCGGCCGCCGGCCGGCCAATTTGAACCCTCCGTCAGCCCTCCGAAGGCACGCTGGGTATTTTCAGACTGGAATAATTTTCTATGTTTTGAAATTAATGTACAGAATTTGCAGAATTGAATATTTCTATGGTGTTAAACATTTTTGAAACAACATTAGAATGATTATCTTGATGTATATTACAATCAGTCTATGCCAACAGCGGCGGCAACTTGACGTCAATCCTTCGGAGGCCCGCTGGGCGCTGGTACGTATTTGTAGTGGGACATTAATTTCATATTATATATATTAACTCGTAATATACATAGGATCTCAATATCGGTAACCATCACTATTAATTAGGCCTGTTCAAGCTATTAAAAATGTTATAAAAGTTTTTTATAATAGTTTATAGAAAATGATCATATAATCAAGTTTATTTTCAAATATTTCCAGCTTAATAGGAACCACCCAGAGATACCATGAAATAAAAGATGAGATACGTACATAGGAAGGGTTTTACATGGTAAAAGGTTATCAGTTTGTCTGTGTTGTAGCTAGTATCATATAGAAATAAACACTTTGTTAAACCGCAGCGAAGATTATTACGGAATAACCAAGGTCAATATTTTCCCTTATTTCAATAACTTCCAACATATTATCAATACATATCAATACTCAACGGTACACCTAACAGGAATATGTAGCTGATGGAGTTAACATATGAGTAATATCATGATTTAGAATAGAATATTATTGAAATTTTTTTCCAAGCTATCAATGCACTAAACTCAGACGTACGATAGCCTTTACAAAGGGTTTTATGGGAGTAAACCCTCAAAAGGGCCTAAATTGTCACCCTTACCAGTCGATAACATAGTAGAACTTAGTTATAAGATGTTTTCAGGGGGGGGGGGCTCCTTCATTATATCGAAATAGACTGAATAATATAAATAATTGCAGTACGACCACGTTTTTTTTAGGAATTCCTCGACGGGGCGCCGGGCGCGTGTGTCAGTGAGTGGAAAATAATCAGTTGGGTGGAAAACGCACGAGTGGTGGATGTTGTTATGGTTGTCGCCGCAACCCTATATCCTTCTACATAGCTGTCAGTGTTCCACGTACACCAGCATGTCAACAATCAAACGAAAATGCTTTTGTACTTATGAAAATAAACAATGTCCTTATCAATTTAATGTCTAGCCATCTCCTTTTCATCGTATTACTGGATAATGACATAGGAATATTTGTCTGGTTACATTTTTAAGCCTATTTGCAGTATATAGGAATGTTTTTTATAATGGGTTGAACAGCCCATTAGTCTATTATCGTCTAATGGGTTTGCAACACCCTTAAAACATTACATACCTGCAATTCCTTAGAAAGTATAACTATGAATATTCCTCAATCAGTTAATATAACAGCGGCAAATGTCATATTCTACGCGGGCCGCTGGGAGCGCCTGCCGGTGAGCCTCTGAGCAAATTCCCAGCGGCCCTAGCCCTACGTCGTACACTTCCGTCGGGCCGACCGTAGACATACGGAGGACCTTCCGGAGGCCCCTCCGTTCTTGTGTTTGCTCGGTAGTACCGTCCGATAGCACCTAGTCCCGTCCGGTTATCACTTATCCCGTCCGGTACCACTCGTAAACCGTCCGGTACGTCCGGTAGCACCAGAGCCGGTCCGGTAAGCAACCTAGTACCGTCGCGGTTGCACCTAGTACCGGGTCCCTCGTAGCACCTTGTACCGTCCGGTAGAACCTAGTAACCGTCCTGTAAGCACCTAGTACCGTTCGTACCACCTTGTACCGTCCGTTAGCACCTATTACCGGTCCGGTAGGACCTAGTCACCGTCCGTTAGCACCTAGTACCGGTCCGGTAGCACCTAGTACCGTCAGGTTCCACTAGTACCGTCCGGTATCACCTAGTACCACCGGTAGCAACCTAATACCGTCCGGTAGCACCTAGTAACCGTCGGTAGCACCTATTCCGTCCGGTAGCACCTATTACCGCCCGGTACCAACCTATACCGTCCGGTAGCACTAGTACCGTCCGGTAGCACTAGTACCGTCCGTAGCGCACCTATTACCGTCCGGTACCACCTAGTAACCGTCCGGTTACCACCTAGTACCCGCCGGGTGGCACTAGTACCGTCCGGTAGCACCTAGTACCGTCCGGTGCCACCTAGTACCGTCCGGTACCACTAGTACCGGGGGGGGGTCCGGTCCCACCTAGTACCGTCCAGTACCACCTAGTACCGTCGCGGTAGCACCTTTACCGAGCCGTAGGACCTAGTACCATCCGGTAACCACCTAGTACTCGTCCGGTAGCACCAGACCGTCCGGTATCGCACCTAGTACCGTCCGGTAGCACCTTAGTACCGTCCGGTCGCTCACCTAGTACCGTCCGGTACCACCTAGTACCGTCCGTACCATCTAGTAACCGTCCCGGTAGCACCTAGTACCGGCCGGTAGCACCTACTACCGGGAGGGAGGGGAGAGGGAGTCCGGAACCACTAGTACCGTCCGGTACACACCTAGTACCGTCCGGTGCCACCTAGTCGCCCGGTAAGCCACCTAGTACCGTCCCGTACACTGTCAGGATTATTTATATCATTAGGTAATGTGATGTATATATTTGACGGTGAACGACGGGCAACGTTAATTTTTGACCTAACTCGTCCAAAAGGATTTGTACGCAACTGTAGGCCTACTGGTCGTTCTGTGTCTTAGTATTCAATTCCGTTTGCTTTTAAAAAGTTCACCATTATTGTTTTCTATATCAGTGTCCAAAAAATTATAAACTTAGAAATTCCATCGAGATTAATTTCATATATAGATATATTAATGTATAGTTTCTATATATATTTCATAAATAAAATGGTTGCTGATGACGGCGCAGTTTTACGACATTTATGACTGCTATAGAATATTTTTTTTTTATAATTAAGTTTTATAAACTAGAAATTACATCGGATTAATTCTGATTCATTAATTATTTTCCATTCATTAATTCTGAGAATAAGCTGAATCATAGACCATTGTATACCTGGACTGCCGCCGGGAAATATCGGCCTGTTGCACATGGGCCTGAACTTCCTGAAGTCGGAGGGCGCTTCGATTTCATATATATATAAATATATATATATATATATATATATATATTATATCGTAGATATAGTATATATATATTATTAGATATATATATATATATATATCTATATATATGCATCATATAGACTGGTTTATCAGTATATATGATATTACTCTAATCTTTCATAATGTTTGTTCTATATATTAATCAAATAACAACAGTAAAACCGGTACAGAAATGCCATTACGAGACTGAGAAAAATGCCATCAACGTAAATTTAATTTCACTTCAACTCTTCGCCATTTTAAAACTTTGCGAGTCAACGTTTTATCATGAATGGTATCAATAGAAGCGCAATGTTATTAGCTTTCCATTGCTATATTTTCGTTATCTGAATAATTTAATTAGAACCTGCATAAATTACGTTAAATAAATAATAAAATCATCAGATCGGGTAATTTTCCCGATTGATGAGATTATTTTATTTAGTTAACGCTAATTTATACATGGTCACTCAATTCAATATTATCAGAAAAACAAAATATAATAAGTAAATAAAAAATAACATCATTAATCGGAAGATTACCGATGATGATTTTATTTGATTTATTTTAAAACGTTACTTATGCATGGTTCTAATTTAATTTATCAGATAACAAAATTGCAATGAAGCTAATAAAATTGCCCTTCTATTGATACCCTTCCTGATAAAAGGTATGACTCGCAAAGTTTTAAATGGCGAAGAGTTAAGTGAATTTTAAGTTCATGCATATTTTTTTTCTTCATAGTCCGTACTGGCATTTTCTTTAGCGTGTTTTACTGTTTTTTATTTGATAATATTATAGACAACCATTTACAAAGATTACAGTATATCATATATACTGATAAACCATCTAGTATGATAGTCCATAGACCACTATATCTCTTTGTCGGGCGCGCCCGCAGGCCCCATGCAGCCCAGCAATTCAAAACCATTGTCGCGTGAACAGTCCAGGTAGTGGTCATATGCTGAATACATACAACCCTCATGGATGAATTAGGCCAACATTACGGTTTACCTCGTCGTTTACCCATGAATAATATTCACCACATGGTATAATAATCCCTGGTACAGTGGACGCGACGGCACCCGGCGTTACCGGACGCTACCGGCGGTACCGGACGCTACCGGCGGTACCGGACGCTACCGTGCGTACGGGGACGCTACCGGACGGTTTTTAGGCACACCCTTATTGCCAATCAATTTAATCTACTTATCTATCACATACTATCTATCTATCTATTTCACAGTCGTTCTGGGTTCCTCAATGGATTATAAAAAACACTCTTAATATGCATGATCTCTTATTCAAAACTTTTACATAACACTGCATGAGAAACTTATATTTCCAATCTTCCTTTTTATTGTGTTTAAAGAAATCGTCCAGTACCATTTCACATTCCTGATTTGATGTAGTTAGGCCAGTTGCAAGAATGGACGTTTTCCATCGAGTACCGATAGTGATGGGGCGCCCGACCATCGTGATACTCCATTTATAGTTTCATGAACGGCTGATTTTGCCCCCATCGCATATGTCCCGACGTCGGGAGCGAGGTGTAAACCACCCATGCGATATTAGAATGATAATATTTTACCTACTATAAATAAAAATTACTCCTGTCATTTCTACATGAATTATTCTTTTCTATAACATAAAAATAGTAATACTTGTATTAGCAATGCTGTTTTCAATAGTAGGAGGCGGTACAAAAAGTTTCAAAAGTTCTGAGGTTGGTTATTTGAGTTACCATGACAACGCCAGGCTGGCGTGCCAGCTGAACCTCCTCCTCATCTCTCTCTCTCTCTCTCTCTCTCTCTCCTCTCTCTCTCCTCTCTCTCTCTCTCTTCTCTCTCTCTCTCCTCTCTCTCTTCTCTCCTTCTCTCTTCTCCCCTCTCTCTCTCTCTCTCTCCCCTCTCTCCCCCTCTCTCTCTCTCTCTCATGGTTTACAATTCATTTGCGTTTCTAGATGATTTTAATCAGTAATGTTTAGCCATATTACTTATTATCATTCGAAATGGTAACTGCATACATCGTACATTCAATCATATTTTAAGTCCGTTCACTCCCGCGGGAATACCGAGCGGGTATTAGTATATTGTTTAGGGCTGTAAGGATTCGTTTTTAGGAACCATATTGCCCTGGGGATGTCCTACGATGCGTTCACAGGCGTGATAGTTGATCAGTCTTCTTCAGAAGACACAGGTTTAAAGGGAGATGACAACGTATCGTTATGAGGTGTGGATGGACTCCGCCCACCCGCCCGCCCGCCTATATCGCTCATCGCTGTCAATAGGTGGCGCGGACATCCACCCGCTTGTCTTAATTGAGTTTCACGGCAACTGAACATATGAATTAGTGCCTTTTTGGCTTAGTAAACCCCGTTTATTCTTCCCCAGAAATGTGTCACATATTGAATAGTTGAAATTATTGATATTCAATGGAAGTATTTAATAAATATAATGCTCATCGATCATCTCGTCGGTAGGGGGTTACCGCTGTAGCGAGTAAAGTAGTCAACCCCTTTCAGTCTCCATGTTTCCGTTTCTCTGCCAGTGCGGTCTATAACAGAGAATCGCGTAGCACGGGGACTATTCTATTTTGTAGTCTTCAATAATTTTTATTGTAATTATCATGTGTTTGCACTGTTATCAGCTATCAATAAAATCAATTATATACAACGTGTCACCAGCAATATATACTGGAAGTATCTTTGGTGAAACTCGCATGTCTTGGCGAGTTTTACATACACCTTGAAAATCACCATTTATGAAACCTAAACTGGCCAAATGAGTATCCTTCATTCCAGTTAAACCAAAGCTATGAACACTCCACCTAGTTACACCGCCCAAACGATTTTGCCCGATGGGGCCCACGATGGGGATGAAATGGCGCTGTTCTTGAACCAGAGGTGTCGGGCATTTTCCACGCCGGGACCCTATAGGGAGCACGATAAGACCTTCTTGCAACTGGGCCTTAGTGAGCTGCTGTGGGCCTTTGACAGACATTCATCTTCTGTTTATAAAGCAAATACAGCCTTGTTTCAGTTCCTACAACGTAACAATTGGTGTTTACGTATTGATAGTGTTGCAAGGTGTGTATGAATTAATCGTGCAAAACTAATGCGGCATTATAGGGTGTTATAATTATGCTGGTGATAAGAATGTTGTGTTGTGTGTTGGTTAGGGGCGGGCGGCGGGCGGCAGGTGCTCCGCACGCACTAAAATGTTTGTACTATTTACACGGTATTATCATACTACCAGATGATATTTAGGACAGCTGAAACATACCATCATCTTCACGAGACATTTTGTGCATATCATGAATGCTAAAACTTGCAGTAAAACTATACCTATAATAAGATAATGCGAGCAAAATGAAATCGTGTATAACTTTTTTTCACCTTTTTTTATTCACCTTTCTCCTTATTCCTGGAATGTTGCTTGCATTAAATTTCACTCCCCTGTCCCGGAATCGGCACACCTTAACGATTATCATGGTGTATGGGGACGTCCTAATGCAAAAAATATATAAGCGGTCAAAACCTGCGTTGAAAAGTCAAAATTGTGGGTGAAACAGCTTTTGGCGGGGAGAGCGGTGTGGTCCTTGCCATAAGTGCTTGGTTAGGGAGGGAGGGACAAAAATTCTTGCTTCAGCAGAGACGTGTTCAAGCCCTTTTGATTGGTCGAAGCTGGGCCCAAGCAGCGCTCAGATAGGCAACGTGATTGGCTAGTAGGATTCTCGGACCACGCCCACGCCATAGGCTTTGGAGGTGTAAGGCAGTGCAAAGCGCCTGGGAAATTTCGACTGTACATGGGCTTTAGTTCGGTGCCTTAGCCGGGCCGTTACAAAAGCGCCTGAAGACGGGTAAGGGGCTCTTTCGCCTTACCTCTATGGCACTTCTCAGCATCTCCCCCCCGAGCACCAGAGAAACAAACCCGGCGTTTCCTTGTCCGCGCACCACCACGCAGAGAAACACAGCCCGGCTTCGTCACCTGCCCGCGCACCAACACACTAAAACCCTGCCATGATTAACCACACTATGCTGTTCGTAACGTGTGACTGTCATTTTGTGCACCATCAGCCTTGCCACGCTGCTCTCTGCCTTAAGGGGGACAGGCTGTGGTGTCGCCGCCTCGCAGTTTTGTGGCGAACAGCCGCAACCCGCCGTGAGTGCAAGGATTGGTCTCAAGCCGTGACAAGAGAGGAGGTGAGCAAGAAAGTAGCAGACAGCGCCATCAGAGTTCTGGCGCGAACTAGAATCCCATTTTGAAGGGGAACTAAACCATTCCTTTTCTGTGGGGAAACATTTATAATACAGTCTATCAGCTTATATATATATTATATAATGATATATATATATATATCTATATATATATATATATATATAAATATATAATATATATATATATATATATATATATTATATATGTACAGATATATATAACTCTCGTATATATATATATCAGTTTTCTCTCGCACACAGGTAGAATCCAGTCGCTGTGAGGGTGCAGACAACAGCGGATCTGCGTGCTACACTGCTCCCTATCACTGTGCGACACGGTGGGGCTCAAGGAATATAGAGGACCAGGAAGGTGTGTCCTATGTAGGCAAGAAAATCCCCTGCCTATCCTTGCTTGCGCTTAGATGGCGTCCCCCACCCGTCGCCTCTTCAGGATGTAAACAATAGGCCCCGCAGGGCGCCACATGGCTACTGCCACCCCAGAACGTAAGAATGGCTGCCTGTCGTCTCTCGCTATTGCGACTGTGTGTGGACCAGAAAGGACGACACACCCTGGAGTGATGCTGCAGTTTGTTTCCGCCAAGATGCTAGAAGGTATGTAAGTGTTGTGTTTAAAAGGTATATTTGGAGTCAATAGAGAAATCCAGAGTGACCAAATATTCTTAAAAAGAGCTACCCTTTATAAAAATCTCTCCCTCCTTGCCTCTTAAGCTCTCACTGGGCAATTGGGGCATGTCTCTACTCTAAGGGCTCAAGGAAGTCAAGCCTGCCACCGTGCTGCGGAAATAAACTAACTAGCTAACCCGTTACCATGCACGCAGTGTTACCACCTTGTATCCACATTGCTTTAAAGGGACGGAATACACAGATGACAAGTGTTTCGGGTTAAATATTCGATATTTTCTAGTTATCCCCATACTTCCCACCTCCCCAAAACCATCTTGGGGAATGGGCCCCCCGAAAGAGAAGTCTGCCGCTTTTTTAAACTTGGACTAGGGGAGTCTAACGTGGAGCTTCAGTGTTAGAACTCTAGTGGTAGGTACCAATGCCCGAACGCGTTCTTTAGAACCATCTTGAGAGCTAACATAGTCATATGTTTGATCCACGACCTGCGCTTGGGTTGGCCAGCCCTGAACCAGGGAGATCATATATTGGGGGACGGAGGCGAAGTCTTTGTCTCCCGCGCCCTGCTACCGAGAAAGCCACAAAACACAACCATACCATATATGAACCTTATTCTTCCATTTATTCACTTTTTACCCACATTTTCTTGATCTTCATAGCTCTTCCCATTATGGTAGTAAAGATTGTCATGGTCCCACGTTTAATAGTTTATATTTGGTTTGCACAACTAATGATGCCGTTAATCACTAGTTGTAGTTGACATTCATATCAGAGGCACCTATATGTTAATATATATATCGTTCGACTTCTTGAATCACAACGTACAGTTTCATCATACACGTTTGAGCAGCTTATAATGTTGCGTTGGTGGTGGTGGTATCAAATGTCTGACGTTACTAGTACACACGCACGTATACACACAAGCAAGGATATTATGAAGTTATACTATCCTTGCACACAAGTGTCCACGTGTGTCACAGTGAGGCGTTAGCACCCCCGGTGTGTCTTGTCTGACACCTAAAGAGCGAACGCGCAGTTTTCTTGTCCACTATAACAGAGTACCCCGCCAGGGCCACGGATACGGCATAAACGTACGGCGCTGGTCCAGCAGGGTCTATAGATACTAATTTCGGGCACGGCAAGACTCGAACCTATGATCGCGCATCAGGTATACACCTGGGTACGTCGCTGTAGTAATCATTGGGAGAATATTACGCCTGAAAGGCTCATGTGGCAGCTATGTATTTTGTAACATGTCTAGGCGATGTGAGCTTAAAATTCGGGCCTATTTCGACTCAGCCGATCTTAGCTCACACCGGCAACATAGTTTTTAGGGGTTTAGGTTAGTTTGTTGGTCTGTTTAGGTTAGGTAGGTTTATGATGGTTGTGTTAAGTTTTGTAGAGTTTGTTTAGGTTAATAAGCGCCGCGGTACGATTTCCGAAGAGTCCGGTGACGGTGTGACGATATAAAGGTTGCCAATATAAAGTGATTGCATGGACCCTACTGCGCATGCGCGGAAAAAGCGCACCTTATTTAATCGTTGATACGCGATATATTTGGTTGCCTGATAACTAGTGTCACCAAAAACATATTTATTTTCTCATGTAGGCTCATTTATTCTATCTATCAGTGGATACTTCGATCATAGCCCTATACAGGTGGTATCATATGTTATGTTCTTTACAGCTTTTTCCATTTAGCTATGTGGCGATGATGTGGTAACCCTGATAAATAGTGTCACCAAAAACACAAGTTATATTATTTTCTCATGTAGGTCCATTCATTATACTAGTCCATGATAACTTCGATCATAGACCACTGTGGTACAGATCCGTGGTATATATGCTTCTTTACATCTTATTTACCATGTAGGCTATGTGGCGATGATGTGTACCTCTGATAAATAGGTGTCACCAAAACACAAGTTCTATTATTTTCTCATGTAGGTCATTTTTATTTATTACTTAGTGCAGTGGATAACTTCGATCATAGACCACTATACAGTGGTATATTGGTTCTTTACAATCTTATTTACCATGTGCTATTGTGGCGATAAATGTGTTAACTACCACTGATAAATAGTGTCACCAAAACCCAAGTACATTTTATTTCTCATGTAGGTCAATTCATTTATACTAGTCAGTGATAAATTCGATCATAGACACTGTGGTACAAATACAGTGGTATATATGCTTCTTTACATCTTATTTACCATTAGCTATGTGGCATGATTTGGGTACCCCTGATAATGTGTCACCAAACCCAAGTCATATTATTTTCTCATGTAGGTCATTCATTTATACTATTCAGTGATAACTTCGATCATAGACCACTGTGTACAGATACGTGTGTATATATGCCTTCTTTACATCTTATTTACCAAGGGAGGACGTACTATTTGGCGATGAATGTGGTACCCGATAATAGTGTCACCAAAACACAAGTCAATTATTTTCTCATGTAGGTCATTCATTTTATACTAGTCAGTGATAACTTCGATCATAGACCACTGTGGTACAGATACGTGGTGATATATGCTTCTTTACATCTTATTTACCCTGTATCATGTGGCGATGATGTGGTACCCTGATAATATGCACCAAAAACAGTCATATTATTTTCTCATGTAGGTCATTTATTTATACTAGGCATGATAACTTCGATCATATACCACTATACAGTGATATATGGTTCTTTACATCTTTTTTACCATGTAGTATGTGGCGATGAATGTGGTCCCTGATAAATAGTGTCACAAAACACAAGTCCTATTATTTTCTCATGTAGGTCATTTTTTATACTAGTCAGTGATAACTTCGATCATAGACCACTGTGGTAAGCGATACTGGATATATTGCTTCCTTTACATCTTATTTACCATTGTAGCTGATGTGGCCGATGAATGTGAGGCTCCCGATAAATAAGGAAACCAAAACACATGTTATATTATTTTCTCATGTAGGTCATTTATTATACAATTGGTATCATTGTCAAACAACTATTTCCACCCAGGATCCAGTGTGTTTCAGTGGCATATTTGTGCAGTGTAGCTACTCGGGCCAAGGGTAGCTGTGGAGATCGCTCATCCGCCGTGGATGCTGGAATTATTTGTTTCTTATTACTATGGAATCCATTCTGTTTGCCTTGGCACTAATACAAATATAAAGTAGTCCCAGGAACAGCTTGTCGATATGACCACACAGACGGTGTATTTCTTTAATGTTAAAATATGCCTTTTTCTGTGTCACCCTTCCACGCGCATGCTCCGACGTGGATGGGTGAACATGATATGATTTTACACATAATAACGTCGTCGTTTTGTACAAATCTTAGCCCACCTGTAACCATACTGATTCTTCAATTAGGCCTACACCAAAGTTAAAGCGGGAACGTTACTGTTTATTACAACCAGGAGCAACAACCTGCACCTGGTGTCCTCGTCCCTTGCAGCTTGTGCCAGGTGCACCAAAACACCCGTCTAGGTTCATATATATCTAACCACTGTGCTTGGTGTCCTGGTATGCAGCGTTGGTCAAGATCTTCTTCTATCTGGACAGCCTTATATGTCACGGACACTTATCCTTTATGACATAATTTGTCCATAATTGCTTGCGTGGGGGGGCGGTGGTCGGTGCGAGTGCGGCCAGGCAGCAACACTAAAGACCAAAATATCTCATGTAAACACCACTGTTGGTCGAGTATCTGATGACGCACATAGATAGGCATTTCTTCTATTGTGGGATGCCTCAGTTGTGAGGATAGCATTGTTTAACTGATTTTAGACGATTTTCTATTTACCTGATATTTTGGTTTCTCACGCCACCGCCATGCGCAGTAAGGGGCCATGCAACCCTTATATATTGGGCAACTCTTTATATCGTCACATACGGCTCGGTTAAGTGCATCTCCCTCAGCTCAACACCTCGTACGGTTATTGGTAGCCATAATCACTCTAAGGTGTCCCTTACGAGGGTTTTCGAGCATCCCTTGCAGAGGTGGAATAGATTGTGGAAATGGGAGACTTCTGCCGTGTCCATCCGCCCGTATAGGGATGTTAAGGAACCGCTGTTAGCGTAGACTAGACTATTGTGACCAAAAGAGAATAATGTCTCCTGGTTTCCATTAATTTAATGCAGTGCTGCTGTATAGTCGTATAAGTGAGTGACTAATTATAGTGGCAAGATAGTCTGGACTCGGCGGGCGAGGAGAATAAAACAAACCAATTTTCGTAGGGGGCGCCAAACTCGGTCTTTAAAAAAATATTTCAGATGCTTCATAATCTGCAGTAGAACGCATGTATAAACCTGCATATTTTGCCCAACATAGCATTGACCATACCGCTACTTTGTCCTTAGCATGGGCATTGGCATAGTATCGTAATATGCATTAGACTCCAGTGTTTGGACAGAGGTCCTGGTGTCCTACATTTCCAATACTATTCTCCGGTATTCTTAGACCAACTTAAGACTAATCCTCCCGGAAAATGTTTAGAACGTAATGCCTGTCTAAAGCCACGGTTAGTCTTAGGTTGCCGAAGTCCCACGTTTAAAGAATCGGCCGAGTGTCTGCTACCACTAATTCTAAGGTAAATATTGTTATGTTACCGGTGGTCGCATGGGATGGAGCTCCCCCTCTTATGAAGTTAGATTAGATTATCGGGGGTTAGGGAGTGAGCCCCCCAGCTAGGTGGTGTGGTTACATTTGGTTAAGGAGTTAGGTTATGATTTGTCGCAGTGGGGTCAGTTGTGCATCAGTTTCGTATACACGGATCTGCGGGGCCAGCTCCCTACATGGGGCGAACGGTGGGGCTCAAGGAATATAGAGGACGGGAAAGGGGGGTGTCCTATGGGCAAAAAATCCCTGCCTATCCTTGCTGGCGCTTAGATGGCGCCACCGTCCCCCTTTTCAGGAATGTAAAAATGGGGCCCGAAAGGGCCCACATGGCTTGCACCCCAGACGTAAAAATGCTGCCTTCGTCTCCGCTATTGCATGTGTTGGACAAAAGGGGACGAAACCCCGGGATGAGGCTGCAGTTTTTTCCCCAAAGATGCTAGAAGGTATTAAGTGTTGTTTTAAAGGAATTTGAGTCAATAGAGAAATCCAGAGTGACCAAATATTTTAAAAAAAGAGTACCCTTTTTAAAACTCTCCCTCCTTCCCCTTTTAAGCTTCAGGGGAAATTTGGGCAGTCTCAACTCAAGGGCTAAGGAAGTCAAGCCTGCCCCGTGCGGGCGAAAATAAACAAAACTGTAACCGGGGTTACCATGCACGCGTGTTACCCCCTTTTATCCACATTGCTTTAAGGGACGGAATACACAGATAAAAGGTTCGGGTAATTTCGATATTTTCTATTATCCCCATATTTCCCCACCTCCCCAAAACAATCTTGGGGAAGGGGCCCCCCCGAAAAGAGTCGCCGCTTTTTTAAATTTGGGACTAGGGGGAGTCAACGTGGATTTCCCATGTTAACTCTAGTGGACCAAGCCCGAACGCTTCTTTAAAACCCCATCTTGAGAGCTAACATAGTCATATGTTGATCCACGACTGCGTTTGGGTTTTGGCAGCCCTAAAACCAGGGAGATCATATTTTGGGGGACGGAGGGGGGAAGTCTTTGTCTCCGCGCCCTGCTCCGAGAACAAAAAACCCAAAACCAACCATATATGAACCTTATTCTTCATTTTTTTCATTTTTTTTACCACATTTTCTTGATCTTCATAGTCTTCCCATTTTTGGGGAGAAAAGTTGCAGGGTCCGTTATAGTTTTATTTTTTTGCAAAACTAATGAGCCTTAATCACTAGTGAATTGAATTCATATCAGGGAAAACCTAATTTAAAATATATATATCGTCGCTTCTTGATCAAAAGTAAAGTTCTCTACACGTTGGCAGCTATAGGCGTTGGTGGGGGTGGTATCAAATGTCGCGTACTAGTACACACGCAGTATACACACAAGAAAGGGAATTTAAAGTTATACTATCCTTGCACACAAGTTCACGGTGCACAGTGGGGCGTTAGCACCCCCGTGTGTTTGTCTGACCTAAAGAGCGAACGCGCAGTTTTTTGTCCACTATAACAGAGTACCCCCAGGGCCACGGATAGGGCATACGTCGGCGCGGCCCAGCAGGGTCTATAGATACAAATTTTGGGGCACGCAAGACTCAAACCCTATGATCCGCATAAAGTATACCCTGGGTACGTCCTGTAAATCAGGGGGAAAATTTTTACGCGAAAGGCTAATGGGGCAGCTAGTATTTTGTAACATTCTGGCGATTGACTAAAATTCGGCCATTTCGAAATCACCCGATCTTAGCTCACACCGGAAAAACTATTTTTTAGGTTTGGGTTTAAAGTTTTTTTGGTCGGGTTTGGGTTGGGAAATTTTAGATTTTTTGTGTTTTAATTTTTTGTAGGTTTTTAGGTTAAAAAAGGCCGGGGTACGTTTTCCAAAAGGGGGCCGGTGACGGGTGCATATAAAGGGTTTGCCAATAAAAAGGTTGCATGGCCCCTACTGCGCATGCGCGGAAAAGCGCAACCCTTTTTTTCGTTGAACGGGGATATTTTGGTTGCCCGATAAATGTGTCACCAAAACAATATTTTTTTTCTCATGTAGGTCATTTATCTATCATCATGATAAAATTCGATCAAGCCCTTATACAGTGGTATATATGTATGGGGCTTTACGCTTTTTCCATTAGCTATGTGGCGATGAAGTGGTACCCCGATAAATAGTGTCACCAAAACCAAGTTATATTTTTTTCTCGTAGGGCATTCATTATACTAGTCATGATAACTTCGACATAGACCACTGTGGGACAGATCGTGGTTATATGCTTTTTTCTCTTTTTTACCATGTAGCTATGTGGCGATGAAATTGGGACCCTGATAAATGTTCACCAAAAAACAAGTCTATTATTTTCTATGTAGGTCATTTATTTATACTAGTCAGTGATAATTCGTCATAGACCACTATACAGTGGTATATGGTCTTTTCATCTTATTTACCAGTGCTATGTGGCGATAAAAGTGGTACTACCCTGATAAATAGTGTCACCAAAAACCCAAATCATTTTATTTTTTATGAGGTCATTCATTTTTACTAGTCATGATAAAAACATCATAACCCCTGTGGTACAAATACAGTGGTATATATGCTTTTTTAATTTATTTACCATTAGCTATGTGGCATGATTGGACCCCCGATAAAAAGTGTCACCAAACCCAAATCTATTATTTTCTCATGTAGGTCATTTTATTTATACATTTAGTGATAACTTCGATCATAGACCCCTGTGGGAAAGATACGTGGTATATATGCTTCTTTACAATTTATTTACCAAAAGTACTATTGGCGTGAATGTGGTACCCGATAAAAAGTGTCACCAAAACCAAGTCAATTTTTTTCTCTGTAGGTCATTCATTTTTACAGTCAGTGAAACTTGATCATAACCACTGTTACAGATACGTGGGATATTGCTTCTTTTCATCTTATTTTCCTGTATCTGTGGCGATGATGTGGACCCCGATAATATGCACCAAAAACAAACATATTATTTTCTCATGTAGGTCATTTTTTTATACTAGCATGATAACTTCGATCATAACCACTATACATGAATATGGGTTTTTTACATCTTTTTTACCTGTAGTATGTGGCGATGAATGTGGTCCCTGATAAATAGTGTCACCAAAACACAAGTCCTATTTTTTTCTCGTAGTCATTTTTTATACTATCGTGATAAATTTGAAAATAGACCACTGTGGTACGATACTGGAAATATTTCTTCTTTTTAAACTTATTTACCCTGTGCTATGTGGCGATGAATGTGGGCTCCCATAAAAAAGGAAACCAAAAAAAAGTTATATTTTTTTCTCATGAGGCATTTATTATACAATTGGATCATTGTCAAACAACTATTCACCCAGGGGGCAGTGTTTCAGTGCATATTTGTGCAGTGTAGCTACTCGGGGCCCAAGGGGAGTGTGGGGATCGCTCATCCGCGTGGATCTGGTTATTTTTTTTTATTTCTATGGAAAAACCCTTCTGTTTGCCCTTTGGGCCCAAACAAAAATAAAGTATCCCAGGAACAACTTGTCGATAATGACCCACAGACGTTTTATTCTTATGTTAAATATGCCTTTTTTTGTGTCACCCTTCCCGCGCATGCCCCCGACGTGGAGGGGGAACATGATATGATTTACACTAATAACGCGTCGTTTTGTACAAATCTTAGCCCACCTGTACAAAACTGATTTTCAATTAGGCCTACACCAAAGTTAAAGCGGGAAAGTTACTGTTTTTACAACAGGGGCACAAAATGCCCTGGGCCTCGTCCCTTTCAGCTTGTGCCGGTGCACCAAAACACCCGTCTAGGTTCATATATATCTAACCACTGGGTTGTGTTGGTATGCAGCGTTGTCAAATCTTTTCATCGGACAGCCCTTTTATTACGGACACTTATCTTTATGACATATTGCCATATTCTGGGTTGGGGCGGGGTCGGTGCGAGGCGGGGCCCGGCAGAACACTAAGACCCAAAAAATTCATGTAAAAACCCCCTGTTTTGGCGAGTATCTTTATGACGCAATAATAGGGATTCTTTATTTTGGATGCCTATTGGGGAAGGATGCATTGTTTAACTATTTTGAGATTTTCTATTTACCTGATATTTTGGTTTCTCACGCCACCGCCATGCGCAGAGGGGCCATGCAACCCTTTATATTGGCAACTCTTTATATCGTCACAACGGCTCGTTTGGGATCTTCCCCCAGCTCACCCTCTAAGGTTATTGACCATAAAACACCTAAGTGTCCCCTTTCGAGGGTTTTCGACACCTGCCGAGGTGGATAGATTGTGGAAATGGGAGACTTCTGCCGTGGCCTCCCCGTAAGGGGTGTAAGGAACCGCTGTTAGCGTAGATGACTATTGTGACCAAAAGAGAAAAAAGTCTCCTTTTTTCCATTAATTTAATGCAAAAGCTGCTGATAGTCGTAAATGAGGACTATTATATTTTTAGATAGTCTGGACTCGGCGGGCGGGGGGAAAAAACAAACCAATTCGTAGGCGCCAAACCCGGGCTTTAAAAAAATATTTTAGATGCTTCATAATCTGCAGTAGACGCATGTATAACCTCATATTTTGCCCAACAAGCTTGAAAATCCGCTACTTTGTCCTTGCAGGGGATTGGATAGTATCGTAAATATCATTAACTCAAAGTGTTGGACAGGGTCCGGGGTGTCTACTTTTCCCAATACTATTCTCGTTATTTTTTAGCCCAAACTTAAGACTAACCCCTCCCGAAAATTTTTTAAAAACGGAATGCCTGTCTAAAGCCACGTTTTAGTCTTGGGTTGCCGAAGCCCCCACGTTTAAAGAACGGCCGAGTGTCTGCTCCCCCAACTAACAAAGGTAAAATATTGTTTTTTTACCGGGGTCGATGGGATGGAGCCCCCCCCTCTTAGGAAGTTAGATTAGATTCGGGGGTTAAAGGGAGGGGGAGCCCCCCAGCTAGGTGGTGGGGTTACTTTGGGTTTAAAGGGTTAGGTTAGTTTGTCGATTGGGGTCAGTTTGCTCTTTTCGTATAAAATTTTTCGACACCGTAGATTCGTACTCCAAAAATTTTTTCCTAAAACGGAACCCATAGTCTTTTTCGTACACTCAGCTCATTTAAAATTTGGTTTCGTACTGCAAACCCTCTTTGGTTTTTTTGTTTAATATTAATGAGAGAGAGATTTTTTTTTTTTTTTTTTTTTTTTTTTTTTTTTTTTTTTAAGCCGTAGTTACGTCTAAAACATTTATTTTGATCTATCTTTCTGTTGCGCCATTCATCAGCAAAAATTGGGGCTAGATCGGCGCAGGGGGGCAGTATACCTTTAAACTACCGAAATATGGACACAGGGGGTTTGTACAGACTTGCATTATTGTTATCATAAACCCCATCTATATTAAGGTGTTTTATTCGTATTAATGGCTTCCACCCTTATCTGTGTTTTGGACAAAGTTTAAATTTTTCTGTCTTTTAAATTTATGGCTTTACACGGCAGGTACAGTACAATGTTCTAATTACGTACGATTATTACTGATATTTTCTTTTGACAATTTTTTTTTGACCTGATTTGGGTGCTGCCTAAACCCCATACCAGCCACACCTCCCACCCATAACCCAGCCACACCCTTCCCACCACGTAAGTCCGCCACAGCCCCCACCACTCAGACCAGCCACAGCAAATGGATGGTATTGAGAGTTATATTTTTAACTTTTGCATGATGTTTCTCACTTATGAATTAAGTCTGAATGTAATTATCCTTGATCGAAAAATTTTCCGTATACAGTCTCAAAAAGATATAAACAAGGGTGGTTTTCGGTGTGTGCCAGGAGCCTAGCTGCCCTCCTCCATATCCCCTCCTCCACAGCACCATGACCTCACCTCACATCATGCTGTAGGGGGTAAAACTCATCGAGTATTTCCTTTCAAAATATCAAATCCATTGCTAGGTTTGTTTGTTATTTACTGTCATTTTTTTTTCTTACCCCTAAAACTGTCAAATAACCTTTCCTCCTATACAACCACAGCCTCCTCATCCTTTACCCACTTCCTACCCCCAACCACATTTCCCCCATACGCAAATTTCACTTCATTTCTATGCGAACAAAATAAAAAAATATTTTTGCAATTATTCTATTTACTAAAAAACAAATTTTTTTCAACGATGGGGAACAGAAAACAGACTGGGGGTCCCCAGGTGCCCAAGCCTCAAATCCCCCCAAAAGTCGTAATTTTTTCAAAAATTTTAAATTTGCTGTTCCTCTACAATGCCTGCTTTTAGATTTTAAGAAACTAAAAAATCATACGATATTTTTTGCCATTATATTTGTAAAATATTTAATTTCATATTTTTACCATCGTCTCCTTTGCATTTTTTCTCTTTCTCCATTTCTACCCCCCAAACACTTATCCCCCTTTTACAGGGGGTCATCCTCTCACCTCCCAGCATATATTCTACCATATATTCCTTCTTGTCATCTCCTCTCACCCTTTTTTTAAAGGGGTCCATAGTTCCCCATCTCTGTTCTGTGTTCACCAACACCACTCCACAGCTCATTCCTTCTAAATTACTAACTATCAGCAAATCATCCTATCATTTATGTAACATAATTATGTTATAAGTTTGCTTAGTAAAAAATGTGTAACACTTTCCATTCTCAGGGACCCAATAAAAGGCTCCACAAACCCTCTACCATCTCAGCTGCTTGCAAATCAGATGAGGGGGGAGGCTGTGAGAACACCACCCTAACTATGCGAGGCTGCCTTTTTTCTGGCCCCGGGGGGTTTGATTTTTTTTAAAGGACTCATCTTCTTCTTCTTCTTGTGACCTTTGTCGCTTGGGATCGCTTCATAGGTCCTCTTCCCTTCGTCCCCTTTCGTTAACCAAACTTTTAACACCCTTGTTTTTTCACCTGGGAAAGACATTTTCTGTTTTCAATCCTTGATTACATCCAAATTCATTGTCTCTTTGTGTTTCTTATCTCCCAGCCTGGTTAGGAAAACTTTGTGGGGTTCACATATTTATGTTTCCTTTCTGCCCCCAAAACCCCCCTAACCCCGTCAAGGCCCCGTCTTTCTGCTCTATCTCCTGCCCTACTCCTCTCTGTCTAGGACTGTTCTATTGACGCTATAATTTTTCCCTCTGACTCCTATCTTGTTGCATTCCACAATGACATGTTCTATAGTTTCTTTCTCTCCTACCCGTACTACTTTTTCGGGTTTCCCAAAGTTCACTGTTCCTTCCTTTTGATTTCCAAGGTGCCTGTTCTTGCTTTATTAAAAACCTTCCTCCCCCGTCTCCTACTCCCAAAGTCACCCCCTCGGGCTTCTTTTTTCCCCTCTCTACTACGCAACGTTGTTTTCCCCTGCCATTCCCCCCTGCCATTTAAAACTACCCTTTCCCTTCTCTTTTTTCTTTTTGAAATCTCTTATCTCCTTTTGCTCCATTTTTTTCCCTTTTTCCATCTCCTTTCCTTCTTCCGGGGGAAAATTTGTCTATTTTCCTGGATATTTTCTTTGCCCATCTATCTTCACTAAGCCCTTTTCAATTTTTGTGAACACCATTTTTCCCTTTTAAATTTACCCTTTCCCTAAAGGTGCCCACCCCCATTTTTTCCCTTATGGCTTCTACACCCTGCTCCTACTAGCCCCCAGTCCCCTCTGCCTACTATTTCTGACCCTTTAAAAAGTGATGTTTCCCTCCTTCCTGTCTGATCCTTCTGACCCAAAAAAAAAATACGGTACCCCAAACCCCTTTCCCCAAAACCCCTGCCTACCTCATTTTTATTAATGACTGTTGCCACCATTTATAAACATGCCTTCATCCTCTTTCCTTGCCCTTTCCTTCATTTAAATTTTTCCCCTGCTTTTCCCGCCTTCCCTTCCTTGTTTACTTCCTTCCTAGGTATACATCTTATCTTTACTTCTAGGGCTTATTTTGAAGCAGCCACTGACTCCTACCTTCACTGTTAAACTCCATGAATTACATTTCTTTTCACTAAAATTCAGGTCTCATTCCCTTCCGTCGGTTTGTTTGTGTAAAAAAACTCCATTTCATCCCTTCTTTTTTGCCCTAGCACTACACTCACCCCTAGGCCAAAAATCCTAATTTTTTTCCCTCCAATTACTACTCCCCCTTTCTTTCTTCCCTTTCCACCATAAGTTCCCCTAAAAAACGGCTAAAATAGGGGAAGGGGGCACTGGTAAGCACTACTTCCGCCCGAATATTCCATCAAAAATTCGTATTAAAATATTATATTAAAATATAATATATATATTATATAATATATATTTTTATATTATTAATATATTATATATTAAAATATTATATATTTTTATATATATAAATTCATATATATATTGACAAATATATAAATCTTTGACAACTTTGCCCGGGAACCAATTTTTATGAAATTTCGCCCCGGGGGTATGCGCTCAAATGAGTGCATATATTATATATATTATATATATATATATTATATAATATTTTATATAATATATATATATTATATATATATATATTATATTTAAAATATATTATATATATATAATAATATATATATAATATATATATATTATATATATATATATATAATTTTATTAAAATATATATATATATATATAATATATGCATCAGTATGAGCGCATACCTCCGGCCGAAATTTCAACAATTGGTTGCCATGGCAAAAGTTGTCAATAGATTTCAAACCAAAATTAAAACATTCTTCCTTATACCCAATTCTTGGGGATAAACCCAGTTTGTCCAATCTATTCGCCTTTTTCGAGAAATCCTGTGCATAAAAGACCGACAGACAAAAGACAGATCGGGGGGAAACATAACCCTTTCAAATTCGTTGGCGGAGGTAAAAGTGGGACATGACACTTCCTTGTCTAACTCCTATATTATTTACATTCCACCTCTGCCCTTTTCCCGAACCCCTTTGCTCCTCTCCTAAAAACTTGTTTTTCCTCTATACACAATTTCAATTTCTCATTTATAAACTTCCAAAAAACCCTTGGCTATATTTCATGACGCTATGGGGCCCATAATTGCTTTTCCTCCTTATCTTTTCCTCCTCCTTTGTGATTAGGGTCTTCTTTCTCTTTTTCCATCCTGTACACGCGCCTTGCTCCAGCCTGTGTCACTATGTTAATATTGCCTTTTTTTACCTTTTTCCCCTTTTATTTACAAACCCCCAAAGGGGCCATCTGTCCCGCAGCTTTGCCGGGTTTTTTAAAACTTTCAGTAAATTTTCTACCTCTCCAAGATCAATTTTGGTATTGTTTCCTCCCTTTCTCTCTTGTCACTGTAGATCAAAAGTTTTCCATTCCCCCTCTTCCCGTCCCTTTTTAAATTTCTTTACTCCAGTCCCTTCTAATTTTGATTTTATTTCCCCCTCCCTTCTCAGTATTCTTTTCCTCTATTTTCAATTTAACTTTCTGGGTTTAAACTCTCGCCCCAGGTTTCTTTTTAGTTTCCTCATTCATTTTCCCCCCTTTTCCCCGGGTAAACTGTTGAGTTTCTTTCCTGCTGTCAACAAAGTTTCATCTAAATGTTTTTTTATTTTTTTTTTATTGCTTTTAATTTTTTCTTGCAAACCGCCTTGCTTTGGCTCTGCTGACTGTACTAAACTGTTGCTTTTTTATTTACCCTGCATATAATGTTTCCCCACTTTTTTGTTGTATTCTAACTGCTACATATGCTGCTTACCTTATATACTTTTTGTAAAAAGTATATTTGAATTTTTTATTTTATTTATTTTCATTTTTTTTATTTATTTTATTTTTTTGTTTTTTTTCACCTCATATACTTTGGGGATTTGGTATCTGCCTCCTTTTTAAATGCTCTGCAGGACAAAAACAGTTTGTGCTGTTTGTTACGCATGTTATTCAGTAAAGGTTTTTCCCCTTAATTCCTTGCAGTAGCTCTAAAGCTTATAATCTGCTATTTTGTATTGGTTATATGTCTTTTACATCCTTTTGTTTTCCTGTTTTGCCCATTGAATGTATGCTAAAAATTTTGCTTTTTTTTCCTTTTTTTTCAAAATGATGATGCATAAACATCTCAAAATGCTAACGTTGCCACACTATTTTTCAAAGGGTTTTTAACATAACACTCTGTTGGTTTCGTCTGGGTGGGCATGTTTTGCAACAAACTCATTTTTTCTCGTGCATGCATCACATGTCCTCTTACTGCTGCCCTTAATGCATGATTTATTCGGATGTTTTTGGATTCTTGTATAATGCAAAAACTTCTTGTGTTTCTCCTGTAATGCATTGCAAAGTCTAATAGGGCAGGGGTTGGGGTTTTGTCATGTAGCTCATGTAAAAGGTAAAGTCTTACTTTTTTTTCTTGTGTTACATTTCATGTTTGCATCATGTTTTGCATGATTTGTACCTCAAGTACCTGCAAATGTAATAGAAAAAATTTAATAAAATTTTGGTACCAAAATTATTGCTTGAAAATTTATCTCCTTGTCAAAAATACTATCCAAAATTTTCTATTTTTTTGAGGTTCTAGCCTATAACCTTCAAAAATATACATTTTTTTGGGTGTATTATATAATATATAGAGGAAGTGCATGGATTTATTAGCATTTTGAGTTACCCATCGATTCCCTCTTTTTCCCAATTTTCCCTGCCTGTCTTTACCACATCCCGCGGTTAGATGGCCCTGACAATCGCGCTTTGAACTTTCTACAGGAAACACCTACCTTGTCCTCTATATTCTTTGGGGTGGCTTGACCAGCGAGCGTACCACCATGACTTATCCCCCTGATAGGAAAATGACTCTGCGACCAAATAGAAATTTTGGGGGGACCAAAAAACGTATTGGACCTGGTCGCCTCTCACGCCCTCTATAATCGTACCAAACATATTTCACACAGGGGCTTTTTGGGTACTGTTGTAATTTTTATTAATGGGTTCTATTGTAAACTTAAATACCCGCTCATGACATTTTAAGCCTAATTGTTTCGCTCATCCCGTGTTATTTATTACCAATGCTTACCCCTTTTCCCAACTATTTTTCCTATACATGTGGCTAATGGGAGTAAAGCCTTTTTTAATCCCCCAAAAAAACTACCATTGGGAAAGTAATGTTTGGGCCCAAAAATTTTCCCTTCCAGCATTATGCTGTGGGTTTTTTTCACCCCTGTGTTATTTTGTTAATCACTTTTTGCCCTTTTTCTGATCGGGCATCATCCTTAATTGGGTTGATTATTAACAAGGGGTTTGATTATGTTTTAGCTCCTTTACATTATTGTTTTTTCTTTTTCTTTCTCCTGATATATGCTTCTCCAACGCGAACAGATACCTGGGAGGCCTGGGATGAACCACCTACGCCCTGAACTTTCAAATCCCGATGCAAATGCCCCCCCCGACGGGAAAAACACGAGGATCTACCAAAATGGGAAAATACTTTTCTAGGCGCGCCCGCCAGGCAAAAAAGGTAAAACGATTCTGATGTTGGTCCAAAACTGGGGAAAAAAAAAGGGCCAAAACCAAAAATT
>JACEEZ010011645.1:12500-72500 GCA_016584305.1 Chionoecetes opilio
TGCCTAAATTAGCGTTAACTAAAAAAATAACATCATCTATCGTATCGGCAAGTAAAAAAGTGTTCCATGAATACAGTAGACTATGGCATATCATATAAATGATAGACTGTTATCTTTGTGAATGTTTGTTCTATAATATTATCAAATAAAAAACTGTAAAATACACTAAAGAAATTCCATTATGAGACTCTGAAGAAATATGCACGAACTTATATTCACTTAAGCTCATCGCAATTTGATATTTTGCGTGAAGACTTTTTACATGCAACATATCAATAGAAGCGGAATTTAATTAGCTTTCCATTGCTATATTTCATTTTCTGATAAATGAATTAGAACCATGCATAAATTAGCGTTAACTAAATAAATAACATCATCCATCGGGTAATTATCCCGATAGATGATGTTATTTTTTTAGTTAACGCTAATTTATGCATGGTTATGATTAATTTATCAGAAAACGAAATATAGCAATGGAAAGCTAATGAAAATCCGCTTCTTTCTATCGCTAGCATCTAAAATGTTTTCTCGCAAAATATTAAATGGCGATGAGTTCAAGTGAATATTAAGTTCATACATATTTCTTAACTCTCTCATAATGGCATTTCTTTATTGCATTTTACTGTTTTTTATTTGATAATATTATAGAACAAACATTTACGAAGATAACAGTATATCATATATACTGATAAACCATAGGAAGGGAAAAGGGAGTGATGTTAAAAAATGGCAGGAATCGCAAAACTGGCCTCCACTGGAAATAGCCCAAAATGAGTAGCAAGTCCAGTATAGAGTAGTCTTTGGTTAGGTTATCTTTGCCACTAACCTTCCTCATCTCTCCCTTCTTTCGACATCTTTACTTTTAACTCTCTCCCTCCTCTGCTTCATGCCACGCCACTAACCAAGGATAATATATAGGTTAGGCTAGGTTAAGGTTAGGTTAAGGTTAGGTTATCTTTGTCACTAACCCTCCTCACCTCTCCCTTCTCTCATGTCACTATACCACGCCAGGCCACTAACCAAGGATAATACTATAGGTTAGGTTAGGTTAAGTTAGTTTTACGTAGGTTAGGTTAGGTTATCCTTGCCTCTAACCCTCCTCACCTCCCCCTCCTTTCATGCCACTATACTAATAATACTCATATATAATCATCAATAATAATAACCGCTTTATAACAATCTATCCCTTCCCTCCACCACGCAGACTCGCCCCGGATTCCCGCTGGGTATCCTTGGTGCTTGGCGTGCGCGGGAGGA
This sequence comes from Chionoecetes opilio, assembly GCA_016584305.1. NCBI lineage: Eukaryota > Metazoa > Arthropoda > Malacostraca > Decapoda > Majidae > Chionoecetes > Chionoecetes opilio. Next base: position 13,758 of record JACEEZ010011645.1, read on the forward strand.
AGACATCGGAGGAGTCGAGCCCGGAGCATGATTCGAGCCTCCTAGCGTTACCCTTCAGAAGCAGGGCCTCCACTGACGGCCACCTCCACCAGCGAAGACTCTACAAGCTGCGAATGAGCCTCAACCTCCGCACCACCTACACGAGAGGAGGATGAGTATTGCCATGCGTGGAGCGACCTGCGGCTTCTGATCTCACCTGGATCCACTGAGCTCTATATAATACTTCACGCTTATACGGTGTCTCTATATGCTTGGCACTTATCACACGGCTATTTTCAAGTCATATCACACGGCTATTTTCAAGTGGGTAATCATTCACACTGTTAGTTTCAAGTCATATCACACGGCTATTTTCAAGTCATATCACACGGCTATTTTCAAGTGGGTAATCATTCACACGGTTATTTTCAAGTCATATCACACGGCTATTTTCAAGTGGGTAATCATTCACACGGCTATTTTCAAGTCATATCACACGGCTATTTTCAAGTTATCTCACGGCTATTCAGTCATGCAACGGTATTTTCATGGTAATTCAACGTTATTTCAAGTCATATCACACGACTATTCAAGGGTATCATTCACACGGTATTTCAAAGTCTACACACGCTTTCAAGTGGGTATCATCACACTGCTATTTTCAAGTCTACCACGACTATTTTCAAGTGGTATCATCACACGGTATTTCAGTCATATCACGGCTATTTCAAGTGGTAATCATTCACACGTTTTTTCAAGTCATATCCACGACTATTTCAAGTGGGTAACATTCACACGGTTATTTCAAGTCATATCACACGGCTATTTTCAAGTGGGTAATCATTCACACGGCTATTTTCATGTCATATCACACGGTTATTTTCACGTCATATCACACGGCTATTTTCAAGTCATATCACACGGCTATTTTCAAGTCATATCACACGGCTATTTTCAAGTCATATCACACGGCTATTTTCAAGTCATATCACACGGTAATTTTCAAGTAGGGCTCATGGTATAGATGGGAAGGTTCTTCATTGGATCAGAGCTTGGCTAAGTAATAGGCAACAAAGGGTTACAATTAATGGTTCCAAATCTGAATGGGGACTGGTGACAAGTGGAGTTCCACAAGGGTCTGTTTTGGGCCCATTACTATTTTTGATTTACATCAACGACTTGGATAGTGGGATTAGCAGTGATATCAGCAAGTTTGCTGATGATACTAAGTTAGTGGATATATTGGATCACAGTCTGACGTAAACATATTGCAGGGAGACTTAGATAAACTTAACGAGTGGGCAGTCAGATGGCAGATGGAATTTAATATTGATAAATGTAGCGTTATGAATGTTGGTAGAAAAAACCCTGGTAATAGATACACCATAAGCAATGTATCGCTGAAAAGGTCAGAAGGTGAAAAAGATCTTGGAGTGAGGGTGAGCCCAGACCTCCGACCTAGGAAACAATGTATTGAGGCCAGAAATAGAGCTAATAGAGTATTAGGATTCATTACCAGAAGTGTTAAAAGTAGAAGTACGGAAGTTATTCTAAAGCTCTAGTCAGGCCTCACCTAGACTATGCGGTTCATTTTTGGTTTCCATATTACAGGATGGATATAGTGTTGTTAGAAAAAGTGCAGAGAAGGATGACCAAAATGATACAAGGGATGCGTAACTTTAGTTATGAGAGGAGATTGAAGTTATTAAAATTACACTCACTCGAGAGACGCAGAGTAAGGGGCGATCTGATAGAAGTTTTTAAGGTTTGGATAAAGGGTTTAAATAAAGGAGAAGTAGGAACGGTTCTTACGCTTTAAACCAGGGTCTAAAAGAAGTAACGGATTCAAGCTGGAAAAGGTAGATTAGTAAAGGAAATAGGGAAAAAATGGTTCACAAATAGGGTGGGAATGAAATGGAATAGTCTCAGTAGACAGGTATGTGTAGGCTGGTAGTCATTGGCTGAGCTTTAAGGTAGATGGATAGGGTTCATGGATGGGGTTTTGAAAGGTTGGATGTAGGCAGTTGTTAGGTGACAGGAACTACCACGTGTAGGCCTCGCGGCCTCTTTAGCTTCCTTATTTTCTTATGTTATGTTCTTATGTTCTTAAGTCATATCACACGGTTATTTACAAGTTCATATCACACGGCTATTTACAAGTTCATATCACACGGCTATTTACAAGTTCATATCACACGGCTATTTACAAGTTCATATCACACGGCTATTTTCAAGTGGGTAGTCATATCACACGGCTATTTACAAGTTCATATCACACGGCTATTTTCAAGTCATATCACACGGTTATGTTCAAGTCATAATTATCACACGGCTATTTTCAAGTTCCTACAGAGCTCAGTGCCTCATGGATCCCAAGCACTTTTTGTTTCCTCTTTCAACGAGTGTAATATAACAACGCAGTGTGTTTAGCTCCTTAGCGTCACTATAGTAATAAAAAAGGCTTGTCAACTACTGTATCTACTTACCCACAAAACCAGGTTGGATGTTAACCCCTTCACGCCCAGATCTTTACTATGCTATATATAAAAGCGTCTGTAGTTAGCCATAAAATTACGAAAAAGTCACTGAATATACCAAATTAGTTAGTGGACAAGGATACTAAACAGGTCATATCTATAAAATATTGCTTATAGTCACTAAAAAGTTGTCTTATGGTACCCAAATTACAATGGAAATTACGTTCTGGGCCTCAAGGGGTTAAGCGATCCACTGCAAGTCGAACACACCACTAACTTATCCCACCCAAAGTAACTGATAATATTAACCCCTTGATTGAGACCCAGAACGTGATTTAACATTGTAATTTGGCCACCATAAGACGATTTTTAATTAATATAAGTAATATTTTAGAGATATGACCTGTTTAGTATCCTTGTCCACTAGCTAATTTTGTATATTCAGTTACTTGTCGTAGTTTTATGGCTAACAACAGACGATTTGATATAGCAAAGGAAAGATCTGGGCGTGAAGGGGTTAACTTTGATCACACCAAGCTTATCCCTCTAAGACAAGCTGGAGGGGGCTGCATCACCTTCCAGCACACCACGACGTTAAGTATAAATAAACACCTCCCTGTTTCCATTACTTAAACCCAAATAAGAAGGAACGGATTGTAACCTAAGACAGATCATCACAAGTATAGAAGACACCACCACGGATGATAAGAAGTAGGGAGCTCAGGGGTAACTCTCTCTCTCTCTCTCTCTCTCTCTCTCTCTCTCTCTCTCTCTCTCTCTCTCTCTCTCTCTCTCTCTCCTACACCCTACATCCTTTTTCTAACCAATTTCTTCATTTCAATCACTTTTTCATCTCTCTCTCTCTCTCTCTCTCTCTCTCTCTCTCTCTCTCTCTCTCTCTCTCTCTCTCTCTCTCTCTCTCTCTCTCTCTCTCTCTCTCTCTCTCCACGATATCCACAGTTCACACTATTAGATTGTAGTGAGTGGACAGTAGCGGGTCAAGCCTTGCAGCCACTCGCCTCCCAGCACTGTCACTTTAGCCGCGGCCGAGAAGCATTATATAGTTACGTAGTCTATGTTGTCCTAGCAACCAACGGGGCCCGGATGCATTTTCCCGTTTCCTGGAAGAGTATGTGGCGTTTACTCTTGAACACGACGGGTTAGGTTACGTTAGGTTACGGATAGGTAACATAACGTTAACCTGATCCAATTCTCGTAACTTTGCGTGGGAAAATACATATCGTTAAGCTATTTCTTCACATGGTAACTTTGCGTGGGAATCACAATGAGGGTATTTTCGGGAAAATTCTATTGTTAGTTTCGGAGCTACAGCCAAGCGTCTTCACTGGGAAACCACATACTCCCATAGAGAACGGGAATACGCGGCCCGGATTCGACACTATACATATACATGCAATCATAGGCGTAGTTAGGCCTGGGCATTGGGGGCTGTAGTCCCGAATTTATGAATAGCCCCGGATCTCAAATAGCCTTTTTTTTCTTACAAAAATAAGATAAGCTCTGACTGGGGCCAACACAAAATTATAGTAAGAAACAAGAAATGTGGTTAGATGTTACTTGGCATATGCCGATGGCATCCTTTTTATGAGCAGGACAAGAGCGATGCGGAGAAAACAGGAAGAGAGAACAGAGGAGATGAGGAGTGCAACAGATAAATGAGACACCAAAAGACCTTCTGGAGAGGTGAAGAAGAGAATATCAAATGGACAACACACAGAGTTAACACAGTTTTGTCACAGTTCACTAGATAAAGGTAGGGTAGGTAAAATATGTATATACTATATATATATATATATATATATATATATATTATGCATATATATATATATATATATATATATATATATATATTATACATATATATATATATATTATACATATATATTTAATATATATATAATAGATATATATATATATATATATATATACGTATATATCAATAATTATTGCCACAAGTGATTTAGGAAATAATATAAATTTACTACCACAAAGTGTTTCACCTCAATTTTTGCAATAAATGCACAGAAAATATCACATAATTGGTTTGCAGATTTGCGGACTTGCGGTTGCGGAAGTGTGAACTTCAAGAAATTTGCGGACTTGCGGTTGCGGAACTTAAGGATTGAAGTTTTGCGGAAGTGGATTTTCGTTTGCGGTGCCTACCTCTGTCACACACGCACATACACACACAATAACACACGTGCGAACACACACACGCACACACACACACACACACACACACACCACACACACACACGCACACACACACACACACACACACACACGCACACACACACACACACACACACACACACACACACACACACACACACATAGCACGACCATTGATAAGTTCTGTACGTTACTAGGTCAATACATTGTACAGCGTCCCTTGCCCTAAACATACTCTTTTCTCCCAGCTCATTTTCAGTTACTATCGCCTCCTTAGGTCACCTACCTTATTCGTGTAGTTGTTTCCATTGGCATTCTTTCTGTTGTTCATTTAAGCATTATTCGACTCTTGAAATTTCCAGCCAAAGCATATTAGCAATACGCAACATTTTCGTTCGTAATAACAAGTTAAACATGCTAATGTGCATGTATGTGAAGGGGAAACATAACTACGTTCAAACTATATTTCTGCCAACCATCTACTCGCATAAGTCGAGTATAAACTTTGATTTCCCTTCACTGCAGTACAAATGCTAAACTATAGAATTTTCATGTATAACCTGGCTTATAAACTTTGGCATTAACGTAAAACAATCCCTTACAAACCTTATGCTATAAATGCTGCCATAAATTAACATGACATCAATTGACTATCGAATTGTTCATCAGATGTCAAATTTGATGTGACTCTTATTTCCCATATTACTAAATTAACACAAAAAAAAATGCTTCATTTAAAACTAAAGCTAATTATGTTACGACAGCAGTATGTGAATTACGAAATGTTTAAAGGATTTTTTATAGCTTACTTCCAATTATTAAGAGAAATGGGATTGAATTATAATATCTAAGTATGGTATTACGTGTTTGTTTTCAGGAAGAAAGAATAAACCGAGAGATTGTTAAAAGCAAGCATTAAATGTCTTTTAAATAAAATTCTCTGTTACAAAATCTGATACTACTCAGTTGTATATAATGAATGATATACGCATATCACCAATGAATCCACAATAACATCAATAATATACATGTATATAAAGAATTTACCCAAGTTTGACGATTTCTCTTTCCTTGAATAATTTGGTTTAACAGTGAAAGTGGTGGTGACGAGGAGGTCGCCCTCCACTACCATCCCCTTTTGTACATCCACCTTGCCGCGGTTCCTTTTACTTCTTTCTTCACAATTATAATTTCATATAAAAATGCAAAACTTTTGTCAGCTTGAGATGCTTCCGCCTGGTGGTGGTGTTGGTGATGAGGGTGGCGATCACCCTCGTGCTGGTGGGCTTGGTGCTGGAGGCCGACGAGCTGCGTCGGGTGATGAGGGCCTGGCGGGACGCAGGGCCCCACACCACCCTGCTGGGGAAGGTGCGGGGGCACCTGGTGGCCGCCTCGTGGCTGGCCTCCCCAAGGGACCCCCTTGCGGAGTGCGGCTTCCCCCTGGGTGACAGCTGGGGGGAGGTGCTGTCCATGATGGTGGGCAGCAAAAAACGTCTGGCCTGCCTGGAGAGGCAGGTCCAGAAGGCCGAGCAGGAACACAAGACGTTTGTGTTCTGCTTCGTGTGTGCCGTGTGTGTGGTGGTGGAGGTTGTGTTTGTGGTCCTGGTGGCGGGGCGCTCCTGGGCACGGTAGACCCTGGCGCGCCACCACGAGAAAGGAAGCAAGGCAGGGCAGGACGAGCCTCTCCTGCAGGAAACAACAGTCTCGCAGGTCAAACACACTGAGGTGGAGGACGTGCTGGAGGAGGTTGGAGAGCTGGCCCTTCCTCAGCAGGAGGCAGGAAGTGTCCTCATCCTCGTGGATCTAGGACGCCAAAGGCTGCACATCAAGGCCGCCAAGAACAACGTGCTGGAGTGCCACGTCGCCCTCAAGAACTTGTTGGCGGAGTGGCAAACACGCGAGGCCGCCACACCTCAACATGTTCGCATCCCAGTGGAGTTGCCCCCCAGACTTTCAAGGCTGAAGATAGAAGCTACAGCGATAACTGAGAGCTTCAAACGAACCCAGAAAATGGTGTCACCACGCCAGGATGAAGTGGCCGCGGGCAGGCAGCAGGCGGCAGGCAGTCAACGCCACCCCGCTAAGAAGACTGCTGCCCGCCCACGCCTTGGCAAAACCAGGCAGTGGAGGGCGTTCGGCCACATCCTCCCGACGCCAGAGGCACGTCGGGTGGCCTTCGTCAGGGCTCGCGCCGCCCTCGATGAACGGGCACACGCGTGGAAATATGCCTCCAAGACAAAACTGGAGAAACTTACGAAGCGCGGGGTTCCCGGTAACATCCTCCCGACACCCGAGGCACGTCGGGTGGCTTCCGTCAGGGCTCGCGCCGCCCTCGATGAACGGGCGCAGGCGTGGAAATATGCCTCCAAGACAAAAATGGAGAAATCTACAAAGCGCGGGGTTCCCGGTAACATCCTCCCGACGCCAGAGGCACGCCGAGTGGCCTCCGTCAGGGCTCGCGCCGCCCTTAAAGAACGGGTGCACGCGGGGAAGTGTGCCTTGAAGACAAAACTGAAGGAAAGTAAACACGGGGTGTTCAGTGCCATCTTTCCGACGCCAGAGGCACGTCGAGTGGCCTCCGTCAGGGCTCGCGCCGCCCTTATGGAACGGGTGCACGCGGGGAAGTGTGCCTTGAAGACAAAACTGAAGGAAAGTAAACACGGGGTGTTCAGTCCCATCTTTCCGACGCCAGAGGCACGCCGAGTGGCCTCCGTCAGGGCTCGCGCCGCCCTTATGGAACGGGTGCACGCGGGGAAGTGTGCCCCTAAGACTTCATGGAAGAAAAGTGTCGGAAATGCTCAGACCGACACTCATGCTGCGAACATTACTGTGCCTGCGAACCGAGTGGCCTCGGTGAGGAGTGACGCCGCCAAAAGGGAAAGGGCGCACGCGCGTGAGTGTGCCTCTTAGACGACACAGGCGAAAAGTGTCGCAAAGGTTGCTCAATCTTTGAACACGTCTGTGCATGCGAGCCGAGTGGCCCTCGCGAGAAAAGACGCCGCCATAAGGGAACGAGCTCATGCACGTAAGATTACGTCCCAGACCACATGCGCGAATGGTATCGTAAAGGTTAAGGAGTAAAATGTGACACCTCCATCACTGTCTGGCTGCCAGCAAGGAGTGGCCGCGGCCAGGCAGCAGGCGGCAGCCAGGGAGCGCCACCTTGCTGGGAGGAACGCTGGCCGCCGACGCCTCGTTAACACCGTGAGGCCCAAGGTCTTCGGTCACACAACCTCGACCCCAGAGGCGCGCCGCGTGGCCTCCGTGAGGAGTGAAGCTGCCACCACGGAAAGAGCGCATGCGCACACGTGCGCCAGTCAGTGAGCGACAGCAAGAATCCCCCCGCGAAGGAAGGTACAATTGCCAACCACGCCACCATAACTAAGTGTTCAGCGTGAAGGGTGAACACTGCATCCTCCTGGTTGCCTGCATGAAATGTACATAATTATCTCGACGATGAACTTTGGCGGCACCACCGCGTGCATCTACGTAGCTTACAGGACCGCCGTGAGCGTCCAGCAGCCCCGCGGGACAGAATTGACTCACTGCTGGTCTATAAGACCACACCGCCAAAAAATTGCTGATTTCCTAAACCATTTTTAAAGTACATGGATTAAAAAAAGCTAGGTAATTTTCTATGATTCAATTTGATTTCTTCATTTTTTGTACTATATATTTTTCAATTTTAAGTGATAGCATATTTTTGTAACAAATTTATTACATGAACGGATGCGGGCCGGGCAGGTGATTTACTTGAGTATTTGAGTACACAATGATCAAAAAGTAAATAAGTACCTTGATCATTTAATTGATCATTTGATCATCAAACTTTGGGTACTTTTATTAATTTTGTACTTGGAGTAAAAAATTTGTCATTGTAACAATCAATAATTTAACTTAAGTAACAAAGCTTGGTACTTTTTACACCACTGCCTGTATAACCTAACTACTCTATTCACCGGGGAATCAATGGATATATATATATATATATATAAGGCACTTATTTGAACACACCTTCCTGTCCTAGCTTTCTCCATGTACCCATTTCCCGACCAACTCCCTGATGCATTTCAAGAATCTAGGTAACTTTAAAAATCTATTTCTCGTCAATGTACGTATATACTGTAGATGCCGGTGGGTTGTTTTTGGCATACCCTTAAACCCTAGTAATGCCCAGGGGCGTAGTAAGGCCTGGGCATTGGGGGCTGTAGCCCCGAATGTTTTATGAATAGCCCCTGATCTCAAATATTTTTTTTTTTTTTTTTTTTTTTTTCACAAAAATAAGATAAGCTCTGACTGGGGCCAACATAAAATTATAGTAAAAAACAAGATATTTGGTTAGATGTTACTTAGCGTATGCTGATGGCATCCTTTTTATGAGCAGGACATGAGAGAGGTGGAGAGAATAGGAGGAGAGAACAGAGGAGATGAGGAGTGCATGACACCAAAACACCTTTTGGAGGTCTTTTTTTTCGATGTGCATTTTTTTCGAAGTGCATTTTTTTCGAAGTGCATTTCTTTAAAGCGCATTTTATTCGAAGTGCATTGTTGTGTGTCCTTGGCCAGTCCTTTGTGATGTAAAAAAAAAAAAGTAGTTAAAAGACCGAGGTTGGTCAGATTTCATTATTGAAACAAAGCATCGGGAATATACAATCTATAGGACTGCTTCATCACGCCAAAGCTCTCTTTTTCTCCTACTGATGAAAATAAAAATAATAGCGAGGTTGAACCCCAACTCAGATTGTCTTAATTTTATTTTAATTTCATGTTTCGAAAGTTTTCCTAAGCAAATAACTATAGCCTTTTAGTAGAGCACAGTGTCTCACATCTTATATTCATTATACTCATAAATAAATGTTAAATTATCCTGTAAAAATTTAAAGATCTCTTGGCTGGGCTAAACCCCCAATGGTTCAAGATCCTAAATACGCCCCTATCACACGGCTCTACACAAGGAAGATAAAATTGTATACTTGGTAACTGTTAAAGAGAGAGATACAATGATACAATCTAATAAACAATCTTAATCCCCTCTTTACATATACATACAATGATACAACCTAATAAACAATCTTAATCCCATCTTTTCAGAAACATGTATAAGTATAGTGGTTATTGCAAGAAGAGGATGATAGCTTACCTTACCTGTCCTCCAGCCGTGCGCCGCGTGTTGTCACTCCTGCCTTCAATACTTCACACTTGTACGGTGTCTGTATGCTTGGCACTTATCACACGGCTATTTTCAAGTCTTATCACACGGCTCTACACAAGGAAGATAAAATTGTATACTTGGTAACTGTTAAAGAGAGAGAGAGTGTGTTTGTATTCATATTCTCTTCTCTCTTCCTTGGCTCTATATACTTGGCACACATCACACGGTTATTTTCAAGTCACATCACACGGTTATTTTCTTTGCCACCTCGCTGCCCGTCGCTGTCACACAATGGTCGCCGGGTAACAACTATCACAGGCATGAGACACACTAGCACACGAGTCCACTACAGAAGAGGTCAATGTTATTCACTGATTTTTCAAAGGGAGACACTTCCGTAAAACACATTAACCCCTTGAGACCCAGGATGTAACTTTCATTGTAATTTGGGTAGCATTAGACGATTTTTAGTGAATATTAGCAATGTTTTATAGATATGACCTATTTAGTATCCTTTCCACTAACTAATTTGGTATATTCGGTTACTTTCCGTAATTTTATGGCTCACAACAGACGATTTTATATAGCAAAGGAAAGATCTGGGCGTGAAGGGGTTAACTGAGAGAGCCGCACCTACCGCAAGTTAGCGTCACTCCATTATGGTAAATCACACACTGGACTGCTGGTGCGATATAGTAGTATTGCAATAGTAGTAGTAGGTAGAAGTAGTTATTATTATTGTTATTACTTTTATTATATATTAGTTTTATTGGTATCATTATTATTACTATTACCATTATCATCTTCCGAGAGCCGCAAACTGAGTGGACGTGAGCCGCGCAATGATTACACCACTGGACTAGGGTACCTTTATATAGAGACCTTTATATAGCTTTACGTACCTTTATATATATGTTATACAGAGACCGTACACTGGACTAGCCGATCCCTTTATTACCTACGATCCAATAGGCCATAAAGGTAATCCCCGCGTATCAGACAAGTTGTTTAGCCTGTGCGTTACGAAAGTGGCATCGAAACCACTGATAGAGTTAATCCAGGAAAATAATTTAACCCCTTGAGACCCAAAACATAATTTCTATTGTAATATGAGACAATTTCTAGTGAATATAAGCAATATTTTATAGATATGACCTGTTAAGTATCCTTGTCCACTAATTAATTTGGTATATTAAGTTACTTTTCATAATTATATGGCTAATAATAGACAATTTTATATAACAAAGGAAAAATCTGGGCGTGAAGGGGTTAATACGAATGTGGTAACAATGAGCACAGCAAAGGCACCCCCCCCCGACCCCACCCCCGTAAGCTGTGTACGCTGTGTTCCTACGGGTATTACAGCTTCCTCATCGCTAATTAGTGACACAATATAGGCAAAACTAGGGAGCGGCGGCGGTATAACCATTGAACCAAAGCCCACAGTAGTCTTCCTAGATTCCTATTAACGGGGTCTACTAGATGTAAACAAACCCCTTCACGCCCAGATCTTTCCTTTGCTATAGGCGTTTTCTGCGGGGGATTTTTGGTTGCAACCGGAAAATTTTCGGTTGCAAACGGTCACAACAACAACAACAAATGTTTGCGGGTCGGGCCAATCATCTTCCCTGGATGGTTGAACAGGGATCGAAATTTGAGCAACCGAAAAATTTTCGGTTGCAATCAGGATCCCCGCAGAAAACGCCTATATAAAATCGTCTGTTGTTAGCCATAAAATGACCAAAAGTAACTGAATATACCAAATTATCTAGTGGACAAGGATACTAAACAGGTCATAGCTATAAAATATTGCTTATATTCACTAAAAATCATCTAATGGTACCCAAATTGGTTATAATGGACGAGTTTCGCGGTCGTTTTCAGAGACACCGACTATTTTTTCTTGGCCTACAATAGGTGCTTGTTCTAATGGTGATAGTTTTATTTTGCGCAAATCCATAAAAAAAAATTAAAAAAGGTATACTTTGTGGTTAAGGTTAGGTTAGGTTTCATTAAAACCTTTACGGTTAGGTTAGGTTTCATTAAAACCTTTAAGGTTAGGTTAGGTTTTATTAAAACCTTTACGGTTAGGTTGTTTTCATTAAAACCTTTAACGTTAGGTTAAGTTTCATTTTTTTTTTTTTTTTTTTTTTTTTTTTGCGCAAAATAAAACTATCTCCATTAGGACAAGCACCTATTGTAGGCCAAGAAAAAATAGTCGGTGTCTCTGAAAACGACCGCGAAACTCTCGTCCATTATTACCCCCAAATTACAATGGAAATTACGTTCTGGGTCTCAAGGGGTTAACTTCAGACTTTGACCTTGACCTTGACCCATTGACCTAAATTTGACGGTTTGATAAGGTCACTATGGTCCTGGAGGTTGTTAGCAAGATCCTGAATGATGAACAGTGTCTTGCCAGGGTGGGTAATTATTCTACGGTGATATATTGACGCCACGGATTGAGTGATTAACAATGTCACTCCAGTCTCCATTATGAATTCCTGTTAAATGCCGCACTGAATCCACCGCCACGAGTACTCAGGGAACACTTTAATCAACCCTGGCTTCTCACGTAACTGTTTTTCATGCGATATTCACTATGACCAATTATATCACCGGAAGTAATTAGATTTCCGAGTAGCACTTCCGCACGTGTCGCCGCGGGCTGCACACTGCCGCCCACTGTTGCCATGGCGGGAGTTTTGCTTCACTCAGGGTTTTCCAAGGACATTTATTATAAGTCGTCTTTTTAATATCCTTGCTTTCTAATATCCTTAGGGTTTTCTATCGTTCTTGCAATCTTATCATATAAATCTCTTTAGAATCCCTTGCTATTTTTATTTACGCAAAAATGTTTCCTCAGATGAAGTCCATTCGTGATCTTAAATAGAGGATTGAATATTTTTGTTGTTCATGTCTTTGCTCTAATAAGGGAGTATAAGTTAGATTCTTACTGTTAGAAGGAGTTAGTTTGAAGTATAGTTATAGTAACCTATCTGCCAAATAGTGATAATTACCTGCCTTCATTTTTTTTCTGAGCGGGCAAAACGGGAATGTCTGATGGAGATTAATTTAATGCCAAGATTGATTTAATGCCACTGATGGAGAGAGATTGGTTTAATGCCATAATGGGGGAAATGTGCCAGACAGACAGACAGAAAATCATCTAGTTCCTCCTTGGTGCTTTTATTAAATTATTACATAGATGATAATTCCCGAGAAGAGGGATTTAGAATTTTAAAAGTAGCACATGATGACGAAAAGGGGATGGGAATGTTCTTAGTTATGTTTTGTTCAGTTCGTGGGATTCTCATTAAAGTTGTGTTCCTACTAACTGAGCTAAAATGAGGCAAGTTCTTCAGCGACCTTTTTTTTTTTTTTTTTACATCACAAAGGACTGGTCAAGGGAAAAAAAAAAAAAAAAAAAAAAAAAAAAAAAAAAAAAAGTAACAAAAAGTCCGCTTAATTGCCTATCACTATGAAGAAGACAGTGAAGAGGAAGGAGACGAGACGCTTAGAATTTGCTGTCATCATTATATATAGGTGGAGAACAGGTGGGGGGGGAGGGGTTCTCTTAGTAGTAGGCTAGGTCAGTACTAAGTTATTTTGTTGAACATGTACTACATGGTGTCAACGATTGATTGATTTAATGCCAAAAGAGGGGGAAATGTGCCAGACATCAGAGGTGATATGGCACTATGGCAAAGCATAATAAAGGGGAGGAGTTATAGAGAGAGAGTGAAACAGTGAGGGAAGGGGAGAGGAACGGGATGTTACAGCAGGATGGATATATCAGATGAAGGATGTATACTTATTGGAGGAAGGAGATTAAATTACTTAAGGAGAAGGAGGGGGATTCCGGAAGAATGTCCGCAAGATAAGGAGTTCGGGAAAGGGAGGACAATTGAGGAAAAGGACTGGAACGGGCAGTAATAAGGTGGGGGCAGGATAGGAGGATGGTTAGATCACATGAAATATGTATATTTGTTGGAGGAAGAAGATTAAATTACTCAGGGAGAAGTAGGGGGATTCCGGGAGGCACATTCCCCAACTCTATGCGAGTATGTGGTTTCAGAGTGAAGACGCTTGGCTGTAGCTCCAAAACTAACCATAGGGTATTCTCGAAAATGCACTCATTGTGATTCCCATACAAAGTTACCGTATAAAGCCCAGGAAACCTAACCTACCCTGACCGTAACTTACCGTAACCTAACCTGACGTGTTCAAGAGTAAACGTGACATACTGTTCCAGAAAACGGAAATATGCTTCCGTGAGGACGTCCGCAAGACAGGGAGGTCGATGGATGGTGTCAATGAGAAAATCAGTAATCTTAGGCCATTTATTTACAGATATATATAACATATTCACATACACAATGATTTCAAGAGGCTAGTGCACAAGATGGGTGAGGATGCGTGCCCCTAACACTACTCCAAAATTAAGTCAACATAACTGTGTAACCACTGGCGAGATGTTGTGAAAGCATATTTGCTGCTATGCTAATGCTTACATATAACTCTCAAGGACTATTAATTCATGATACATACTAATTCAACAGGAAGACAATAAAGTTTTGAATAGTGTCGTGTTTTCAATCTAAGCGCGTCCCTCTCCGTTGATATCAATAATAATATATTTTCCAAACTACAAAACAATTTCTTGATCAAAATATTCAGTTAAAAGATATGGAATGCCTTGGCAATAAAGTAATGTATCAGTCTTCACCGGAGCGTAAGTGTTGTTAGGCTGCGAGAAACAGGCTGGAAACACCTTGATTCCTTGATGATTTCTAGCAGAATAAAGCACGTGACATCAGACATCTGAAGTGAAGTACAATCACAGGGGTCACATCATACTGCAGGTAAGTATGACACCATCACATCAGGTGAGCTGGCAGGGACTCCACACACACACACACACACACACACACACACACACACACACACACACACACACACACACACACACACACCGGGTCTGTCCTACACACACACACACACACCGGGTCTGTCCTACACACACACACACACACACACACACACACACACCGGTCTGTCCTACACACACACACACACACCGGGTCTGTCCTACACACACACACACACACACCGGGTCTGTCCTACACACACACACACACCGGGTCTGTCCTACACACACACACACACACACACACACACACACACACACACACACCGGGTCTGTCCTAGGGGAAAATTATCATCAAAGTAGAAACCAATAAAGTAAATAATTATAATCAAACTTATGCAGCTGAACATTGATCAAAACTTACTTCTGAGCCCTAACCCAAAACCATCTGTACTGGAGGTAAAATATATACTATCATTAATTGAATAGAATATTATCACAACTACAGTGCTTAATTTTTGTGTGAGCCATTGTGACTGCCAAGGCCTCGTGGTCATCTGCAGCGGCGCAGCTTGACTTTACAATGAATTATTTTCCCTAGTTTTACATCTCAGGTCTTGCATAAAAAAAAAAAATGTTTTCTTTTCCTTTTAGCGAGGGGAATGTACAAACACATCTAACTTTACGAGTAATTTTGATGGCTGCAAATCATCTTTAAATATGATTTTCGTTTGATTAGTGGGAAATATTACTTATAATGCATAATAATTTTGTAAACTGCATGAGATGACTCAATCATAAAATTTTGTTTACGATAAAATAACATAATGAATCCGAAGAGTACAGTACCTGCACATCATTTTAACAGGCACTAGAAATACTTGATAACCGGTAAAGTCCTTTCACATGTCCTCCTCCTATATGCCTGTGGGGGGAGAAACTCAAGCCACTCTGGGGCACGGCACTGCCACTAACAACTACCAATGTTACTCTTATATCAATGATTTTCCTGGTGCACTATTCTGGGAGCTCCCTTGAAGGGGCGGTCACTGAGCAACATAAGAAAATAAGTAAGCTACAAGAGGTCGTGAGACTTACACGAGGTAGTTCCTGTAAGTTCCTGTTTCAACAGTTTATGCTTGGAAAATATCAAATTCTTGAAGTGATGTACGTATGAAAGAAAATGCCTGAAGCAATTTTGTGGCAGAAACCGTGATGAATCCTGACTTTTTGTGGACAGAGACATGGGCAGTAAAATAATTCACACAAAAATCAAGCAGTTTTGGTCAACACAATCGCCCTGGTGGGCCCTGGCCTGAGGTTAAGAGAGAGGGTCTTGTACTGTAAACAGGACTTAAATAAACAGTCTATTAGAATAACAATCTGTGAGCTGAAAAGAACAATGTCTGCCTGGGCGCCATACGTTCACTTCAATGGTTGACAAACAACAGTAAGTTACATGATACACATAACAAAACGAAAAGTGAAAAATGTGCACACCGATTCACCTTTCCTTTACTTTATGTGATGCCTGAGGAAACAGTCATCCATTCATTATACAAATACCACCGTAAACCCAGACTACATACTTATGCAGGGATAGGGACAGGAATTCATGTATGCTTCACATCAGACTTCATAATTTTGAGGATGATCGGCTAATCTGTTGACTGACGTTTAAGAGCAGTCAGCACTCCCCTGATGTAAAATCTATGACAGAATTCAAAGCTCCATAATGTAATATGATGATGATATTTTTTTCTAGATAATTACAAATAATATTAGTTATTCATCCCCTTTAAGCCAGGACAAAATCACAGCATTTGCACTATAACGTTAGTAAGTTTCCATGTCATTATCACACGTGTCGTCAATCTTTACAATGTGTCGTCAATCTTTACAATGTGTCGTCAATCTTTACAGTACTAATATGATGCAAGGACACACCATAACAGACATTTAAGCCCTTCACACCCAGAACGTAATTTCCATTGTAATATGACTACCATAAGACAATTTTTAGTGACTATAAGTAATATTCTAATAGATATGACCTGTTTAGTATCCTTGTCCACTAGTTAATTTGGTATATTGTCACTTTTCGTAATTTTATGGATCGACAACATACAATTTTTTATAGCAAAGGAAATTTATAGCAAAAGGAAATCTGGGTGTGAAGGGGATTAACAGACTTGGCTAACTTCTCATAACAGACATCTAAGCATCCTCATCCCAGTACACTTCTTTCCATCTAGAAAAACTCAGGTAATCAAATAATTCATTAATAATTTTTTCATATATACATCTCAAAAGATTTTATGACATTATTTAAACGTATCTGATCTACAAACTTGACCGACAATCTCAAGTCAATAGTTATTATTCACAAACCAGTGGTGGCGCGTATCAAGGAAATTAAAAATAAATATACATATGTACTTTCCTTTCCAATAAATAGTGTAATAAACGATTTGATGGTTGTCTATGAGGCGATTATTTGAGAAAGTGGATAAGCGCCATCAATAAAAAACTAAAAAAATGGCTTCATAATGTTTCAATGTTCACAATGTCATATCTTTTGAACCAAGCATACAAAATCATGCATTCATTATTTTGTATGCTTGGTTCAAAAGATATGACATTTTGAACATTGAAACATTTTGAAGCCATTTTCTTAGTTTTTTATTGATGGCGCTTATCCACTTTCTCAAATAAGCGCCTCATATTTGTTGTCCTATTGACTAGTGAACAGTTGAATCACAAGCCTTATTGGTATAGCCCATATTATCATCTAGTTATCTACACCGCCAATGTTGGGTTGGATCTCAAACAGACGCCACACACACACACACACCTCTGTATCCGCACCCTTCACCTTCATATGTACAAGGAAGTAACACCTCTGCCCAACGCTATGTGAAGTGTATGTGATAAACTCAAATAAATACAAAAGTATACGGCATAAATAAGTCAGTACATAACACTACTGGTTCCATACATGAAGATAACACAATGAACACTTGAATACATGAGGCGCTTATTTCAGAAAGGCGATAAGCACCACGAACAAAAAACTGAAGAAATGGCTTCAAAGTTTTTCTACTACAGGTTGAAGTTCCCAAACTCGGCATCCCAAGACTCGGCAACACCCAAAACTCGGCTATGGTTCCGGATTTTCCAAAACACGGCAGAACACCCAAAACCCTGGGCGTAGTTGCTGGGTCGGCCGCTAGGTGCCACCACACTAGGCCGCTGGGTTTCTCCCGCCGATTTGTTTGTTGTTATTGTTCAGTGGTGTTGTGACTGTAGAGTTGTGTACACTGTTATTTTGTGTACTTCTACAGGTCTGTTATTGGTATTATGGCTCCCAAACGTCCAGGAACACCTACTGGTGCAAGTGAAAAGAAAAGGAAGAACAATGTGTTAACTATTTCTGAGAAAATTGACCTTTTGAAGAAGTTGGATGCTTTTTTTCCCCTTAATATATCTACGTTCCAAAAGTCGGAAAATTCCATTACTCGGCTCGGCGCTGGTCCCGAGGTTGCCAAGTTTGGGAACTTCAACCTGTATGTTCAAAATGTCATATCTTTTAAGGGGAGCGTCACACGAATATTTCCGGAAATATTCGTGTGACGCTCCCCTTAAAAGATATGACATTTTGAACATACAGTAGAAAAACTTTGAAGCCATTTCCTCAGTTTTTTGTTTGTGGCGCTTATCAACTTTCTGAAATAAGTGCCTGACATGACCTCCCCCCCCCCGGTGCCCCTGACTCCTAGCCTGATGGTTGTGTCAGGCTGGTTACTCTCCCCCATGTTACTTTACTACAGGATGGTTATATTTGCTGTAACAAAGGCTGTCAATACTGATGAATAGGATTGATTGATTGATTTAATGCCAAAAAAAGGTGAATGTGTCTGATGAATATGAGACTTCAATTCAGAAGCTTTAATGTTGTTGTCTCTCATTAGTGCAAATAGCAGTCTTGAATCTGATGTTCCTCGTGACCACTGTATTACACATTTCTATGAGGCATGCAGTGCTTAGCCTCGTGATTTTCAAGGCTACTTCATGTATTCACTGATCTTGTTACTTCACAAAATTTAGTCCAGCTTCTTGCAATATAAGATATCTAAGATACTTTGATCCTATCTAGACACTTTGCAAGTACCAACTACAAGGTTATTGACTATACAAAGCGCCACCACGCAAGGACGAACCTGGTGGGCTCGAACCGCTGACCGAATGCAGGGACTCTGCACACGAGCTCACGGCTCTACCAACCATGCCACCCTGACGGGTAAGTTCTTGCAATATCATGACTGGTTTTGCAAGGGGGGCTCACAAAGTTATTCTACAGAACCATCATACTGTAGTTGTCAAATTGACAGTTACCAAATATTAATCGACCATTTTCATTAGTGACTCCAAAATCTATAAATCTAAAATATTGAAACTTTCAGTAAATCCATGGTTTCGTGCCACACTTTATAACAGGAATCATGTACACAAGCCTTGCTCTCCACACAGGGTAGTCACATACAGCAAGCAGAAAGCATACAAGATGAAGGTCCAGTGACATAATATTAGCTCCTTATTAAGGATACATATTGACACTCAGAATTAAGGCTGTGCTACCTGATAGTAATGTCAATGTAGTTTTCCAATTCACTTTCTTTACTTTGCTATAAATCAAAACAATATACATATATATTATACAATAAATATATATAATAAATATATACTATATACATACATACGGGTACACCACCGGTCCACGGACAACTGATGTACCGGCACCTTCAGTCTGGACAAAGTTACGAGGGGAAGCTTGAAATTCCGGCCACCACCAAACTAGTTTACTGGGCGGCCCCAAATAGGACTGAGTATAGCACGTGCTGGCTTTGATTGTTTACCTGGTACCACTTAGTAATGATCCTTTAGTTCTGTGGGATTCCTAGTTTATTTCTCACATTTAACCCTAGCTATGGCTTTGAGAGAGGTGGAGGTTAGCTATGGCTTTGAGAGAGGTGGAGGTATCAGCGATGGAATTTCACGCAAACATCAGTTCACAGCGAGGAAAAGATATCACATCAAACAAATCAATTACATTTAACATGGGTTTAATAAGTTTCTTGCAGTCCATGGCTGTATAAAGACAAGTGAGACGTGCAATAAGTAGGCTGGAGTCTGTTTATGAATCATTATTACGTGACCTAAGCTGGTCCGGCAAAAGGGTTGATCTAACAAGGCTTTGGAGTGAGAAATGGGGACCAGTAAATCGGTGGTGTATCCGTACATACGTGTGGATGGATATATTTCTTGATAATGCTTGACACACTCACTAGCATCAGATTTGTATGTATGTATATTGGTTATTTTAAACGTAGCCATCACCGCGCCCCACTATAATGGACTAATGGGGGAGCCCGGCCATGCATCCTGAAACACCTATGGCCCTTAGAGGCATTAAATAACAGATAAATAATACAAACAAGCAGTAATAAACATGTGTCCACTACTTTTCCATGTGAGCTTGTTGTAGTAAGGAGGCAAGGGGAGAGAGGAGGGCCAAGGGGAGAGGAGGAGGGCCAAGGGGAGAGGAGGAGGGCCAAGGGGAGAGGAGGAGGGCCAAGGGGAGAGGAGGAGGGCCAAGGGGAGAAAAGGCAGACTAATGGGCGATGTGATCTGAGGCGGAAGGATTGCGGGGAGGAAGTACGTAAATAAAAATAAAGTGCCGCACAACAGAAGTCACGCGGCCCTGTAGTAAAGCAAAAGATGGTGATGCAAGGTGAAAAAGCAGAGTGATGTATAGGAATCGGACATTGTTATGGGAAGGAGAGAAATGAGTGACACTAGGTAAGGTAAGGTAAAGATGGGGATATACGCCATGCTGCGCGTGGCCTCGGTGCTCATCTCCGGCGCATTAGCTTTTGAGGCTGTGGTGGTGGGTGAGAACCTGCTACCCCGGGACACAGAGTTAGAGTGACATCCGGGTTACCACAGTTACCTTCCCCAGGTTTCCCCAGGTACCCATTTATCAACCAACCCCGAAAGGAAGGATGAACAGCAAGTGGGCTGTTCGCCGACTTCCTCTGGCCTGGATTCGAACCAGGGCCCGCAGATTCGTAGCTTGGCCCGCTAGCCACTACACCACGGAGGCAACAACAGTTACACTAGGGTTGTCAGATAATATGAACAATGTGAATTCTACAATAGATGAAAATATTAGCACATAAGGAGGAGTGGGTGATACCATTGTGAAGCCGTGGGTGCCTGGGCAGGGGAAGCAAAACAAAGAAAGCTAACAAGAAGTGTCACAAGATGGGTGTGAGTGAATTAGTTGTGGCCTCTGCATGCATAGACATGTGAATGCAAACTCCTTCCTTATTCTGATGATAAGGGTCAGACCAAGGGTAGTCGGACGGTTTTACTGCATGAAGCTTATTGACTCAAGAGATCCCACCTTAACCCCTTGAGACCCAGAGCGTAATTTCCATTGTAATTTGGGTACCATTAGACAATTTTTAGTGACTATGAGCAATATTTTATAGATATGACCTGTTTAGTATCCTTGTCCACTAACTAATTTGTTTTTTTTCAGCTACTTTTCGTAATTTTATGGCTCGACAATATACCATTTTTTATAGCAAAGGAAAGATCTGGGTGTGAAGGGGTTAAATACTGCTAATGGTCAAGTAAAGGGAAGAAGCTGGAATAGTCATGAGATATGGCGCCCTGATGCATTAGCAGGCAGCCCAAGAACTGATCCCTTCACCACCAACACCCACAGCATTAGGAACCCTTCAGACAGACCACTGGGTTTTTATAGAAATGGAAAGAAAAAGTAGCCAATCCTGAATCTTATAAACAAAAAAGTGAACACAAGCAATGGACCATGGAGGAGAGTGGTTGAGGAGCATCAGTGACAGTACAATATAAGGACAGGATGCTATGTCATGGAGTCCAGAAGAGTCAAATACTAAACCTCAGTCCATTATAGCGGGTGACAGCCGGGATTGCACAACAAAAACAAATGGTTATTATAAGTTTTCTTTCCAAGTTATCTATGAAAGTTATACTTCACAAAATGAGCAAGAGTTACAATAACATTTTACGAGACAGTATTGTAATTTGTCATGATTTTACAGATATTCTGATGGGAAGTTTCTGCTACAGGAATATCTTCACATGAGTAAATAGTCAGTTTACTAACACCCTGAGTTCTGCATAACATACTAGAACAAAAATCCAGGTGTTAGCTTGCAAGGCTGAGGTGCGTGGGCTGATGTCTAAGGAAACTGAATCACTACCACTCCATCACAAGAAATTGAATTAAAAACTTTGATATCATATTAATCAAAACAGACATATCAAGTCATAAATAATGTAGAGGAACCTTTTCATGTATAGCTTGGTGACTATTCTTTAAGTAGGTGGATGTCTTCAGGTAACAGACAGAAATTAATAATACTTTTAAGTCAGACAAAAAACTGGCTTCGCTTATGATCATCTTTCTGTTTAAGGTCAGATTTCCCATCATGTCTTATGAGGCCAGACGGTCCATGGTGATCACAATAAATAAAAATTAATGAATGCAAATCTTACCCAATTATGGTTTGAATGAGTTCTACTTAAATAAATCACAGTAAATCATTATATGCACCTTTTTTTTTTTTACCTACTAAATGTCTGAGGATGGAAGTATGATTGTCACAAAATTGCATAAATATTGTTGAGACAATTTGCAACAACTGGTTATAAATAAGTTAATAGGTTCCACTGCATGAAGAAAAAAATCACCCTAACACAAAGCTGGGTGTGACTGACTAGCACTACCGCCGCAGCACCTCAGCTTTGCCAGCCTGTCAAAACCATCAAGGAACACTAACAAAATATCATACATGAATATAGTATTGATCTTGGTGCTAAATTTGGAAATAACCATGAATTACATCTCTCAATGTTTGACCCAGCGAGCCTCTGATCTACCTTGAATATAGGAAGAGGGAAGAGTGAAGGAGTATGTAGGAGTATGTATAATCCAGGGCTGAGAACAAGAAAGGCCAATGTCACAAATCTATGTTTTGAGAAAAATGCGTTTGAAATATTGCATCCTTCATCATGGCATCAGGTAATAACAGCAGATGAAAGATTTTTTTTCAGTAATTACTTAGATTATAACCTATCATTTCTTGCATTGATAGATAGATACATTTCCAGTTCGGTGGTGGACTTATCTAAAATTACCCATTATTTGACATTGGCCCTTCTGGTTCTCAGCCCTAGTATTTACCTAGTGGTGTTTTACAGGGCCTGAGCTACACTCCTGTGCTCCCGTCTCCGTATCTACATTTATCCAGTCTTTCTTCCAATTGGGTAGATTAGAGTATGGTACAGAGTATGTATGCACTGTGTGATGGAAAGTCTGTCCCGTGGTGAGGCTGTGACCCTCTGTCCCTGTCCCAAGCCTTGCCACAACACATGTACCTCAACAACACCTTGGGTCCGGTGTCAACCACTACCTGTTGCCCTCACTTATTGTCCCTGGCGTGAAATATATGTTATACAGACACTGTAGACTATACAGAAGGTATAGAAAGAACGTATCTATGTACTATATAGAGACGCCTTTCAAAGCTGACCTATTTTTTCAAGATAGATAGCAAATGAAAATACAAAACTAAGATCTTTATACTCTATTCAAACTTAAAGAATAAAGATACCCTAATGTAAATAGAATAATTCCTATAATGATTGAAGCGTAAATAAATATATCCTTTTATGCATACAAATCTGTACGTGTAAATATATTCTTAGTCTAAATGATTCATTGGTAAATTGTCCTTAAAGTGTTTAGATAATCATCTCTATATAACGCATTATATACTGTGTGTGTGTGTGTCTGTGTCTGTGTCTGTCTGTGTGTGTGTGTGTGTGTGTGTGTGTGTGTGTGTGTGTGTGTGTGTGTGTATGTGTGGGTGTGTGTGTGTGTCTGTGTGTGTGTGTGTGTGTGTGTGTGGAGAGAGTATATCATTCATATGGCCTGTTGAGCAAAGCAAAATGACTAGCACACTAGGAGTTGAAATTCATCTTATCTCCTTTCAACACCACAAGACCATGAGTTTCCAATTCCTGAATGAAGGAATCTTTTACTTCACTTCGAAAAAAAATATACATATATCCAGTCTACTTGACCTTATATCACATGAGTTGTGTCAGCATCCCCACACTGAACACCTCTGAAAGATGCTACAAGATTATATTGAAACAGTAACAGCATAGGAGTACTAAAAACATGGTAATGAACTAGAACATCAAAGACCTAATATTAACTATTTAATTTGCAAAATACGTGAGATGTGGATTGGGTTTTAATGTATAGCCACCTGGAGGGTTTAGACATCACTACAGCAGCCACACACCCGCCGGCCTGCACAGTTGCCGTGTACTTACCACCAATCACAAGTGTTCATCATTAGTCGCTCTCCTTTTCTTTATCACTGCAAAATTTAACTTCGCAAACACATCACCTTTCTACTCATCACTGGCATCCTTACGATGACCTAACTATTGTCTTAGACTGCAGTCCATAGCAAGATAATTGCTAAGACAAACCTTTTTTGAGGAACATTAAGCAAATCCCAAAGATGGGCACTGGACATTTAATATATGTTTGAGGATATCACCAATGCAACTTTGTTACTGAAAATAGTTTATGTACAATAACTATCACTTCCCAACAAATATTTACACGTCATATATATACGTATATGCAACACTCAAGAATCATAATTACGTACTGCCCTCAGCGCCTGCCAACACGACCCCTGCAACGCCCTCCACTGCCCAGTGCTTGCCCGGCCTGTAGCCACTCACACCAAAAGACATCCTGTCCGTGCACAGGATTCTACAGAACCCTGTGCAGGCATCCAGCCATACATACACACAGACATATAACTGAACCTCAGGTATTCCTCTCGAAATACTAACATAATTTAGATTTCACTGCAGAAAGCTTGGTGATATATATATATATATATATATATATATATATATATATATATATATATATATATATATATATATATATATATATATATATATATATATATATATATATATATATAGCTCCAAAAATCATAATGTGTTGCTGTTGAAGAAAAAATGTGAACTTGCAAGTGACTGCCTCCCTAAGAAGCCCTCCACCATGTCCCAAGGGTTGGCATAGTTTTGCAAACAGCTGAATGTTTTTGTGATACAGGATGCAGTCTGGAACCCTTCTGAGTAGTGTAGCCATACTGTGTAGTGTGTACTGCTGCCAGTGACACCGCTACACTGGGCAATGCTTGCACAAGTCCCTCATGCGATGGGACACACAGCCTCGGGTGGGGCAAGGACCACACACACAGGACTGTAGTGAGGACCTGGCACACACTGCTTCACACACCTGTGATGTTGCCGGTAAGCAGCTTCCAGAAATACCAAACGTAAATTCAGGTATCATGAAGGCTGATCCTACATTACTTTGTGCCCCAGCCTGCATGGTTCACATCTCATAGGCTGAGTGGTGTTTATAATTTGCTATCTAATTCATAAAACAATGAGGCAGTTTAAGGGTTGTTACCATTTTTTGTATACTGCTACTGCTGTCACTAAACAGATTATCCCATGTATCCATGCAGGTCTTTCTGCAAATGTATTTTCCAAAGTGCCTCAGGATATCAATTAAGTTTCAATATTCACAATATCCCAAGACACAGTCATGAAGTACATAAAACTATGCAAGCAATGAAAGGAAATATCCGTCGCGTTTACCGAGTGTACATCTTATGGCAGAGCTTTCCCGTCCAACTATACACCAACACCGTACTTGTTGAAACACTACAACATCTTGAAGGTTACACTCCAAATTAATTAGAACAAGCAGCAACAATCTTTGGCTTTGTGTGTTCCATCCCAAAGGCAAAAAAACACGTTCCACATACCCTGACTGGCTGGAACAGCTGCTCCCGGGGGATGGGAATGCTGTGCTCTGAACATTCCGAACAAAAAATCTTACCACAACTCCTGTAAAGAGAGAAAAACAATAACAATTACTATAATCCTGACCCTAAGCTGGCCTAGGCAGTGTACAAGCTGAAGCAGTCATTCATTGTGGGTGCTACTGTTATGTTCAATGGCTGGCTGGCCTGGGTGCTGCCTCTTCACTCTATACTGTTATGTTCAGTGACTGGCTGGCCTGGGTGCTGCCTCTTCACTCTATACTGTTATGTTCAATGACTGGCTGGCCTGGGTGCTGCCTCTTCACTCTATACTGTTATGTTCAATGGCTGGCTGGCCTGGGTGCTGCCTCTTCACTCTATACTGTTATCTTCACTCTATACTGTTATGTTCAATGACTGGCTGGCCTGGGTGCTGCCTCTTCACTCTATACTGTTATGTTCAATGGCTGGCTGGCCTGGGTGCTGCCTCTTCACTCTATACTGTTATCTTCACTCTATACTGTTATGTTCAATGACTGGCTGGCCTGGGTGCTGCCTCTTCACTCTATACTGTTATGTTCAATGACTGGCTGGCCTGGGTGCTGCCTCTTCACTCTATACTGTTATCTTCACTCTATACTGTTATGTTCAATGACTGGCTGGCCTGGGTGCTGCCTCTTCACTCTATAAGCAACAATGGGCATTCTCTTTACAGTCTTAAGATGAGTCTCCAGGAATAATGACAACTGGGAAAGAGCAGATAACAATGAAAACTTAAATCAAATATAAAATATACAAATTAAGTTTGTAAGTTATAACAGTAAAACACTACGATGAAAAATGTATACCAAGGAGAAATGTGACGTACTGTATACTACACGCTGTTACTTTACTCCACCATACATTAACTAGAAAATCATAAATCGTCTTTACAACTATCCTGTATCAAGACGTATAATGTATATAAATGAGAACTGTGATAGATTTAAATGAAAATACTACTAACACAACCCTGCATCCCTTGCTATGCTGTCTGACTAACAAGGCGGCCACCAGCCCAGGCATGACCACAGGGGCTCCACAGGCCACTCTTAAGCATGTGTAGTTTGTTCCTTCAAATCAATGGTCTTGGTTGTTATTGGTTGAGAATCCTTAACTGGTTAGTAATCAACACCTTATGACTGTCCCAAGTATCTGCAGCCCCTGAGTTACATGTACTGAGTGCGTGAGTTACTGAAGTAATGAAATGTTCCACACAGTTAAGGTCACATGGCACAATGGGATGTGGATGATGCGATGCTACAGTGATGGATGTGGATGATGCGATGCTACAGTGATGGATGTGGATGATGCGATGCTACAGTGATGGATGTGGATGATGCGATGCTACAGTGATGGATGTGGATGGATGAACAATCGCTGTTCATGTAGTACTGAGATGATTATGAACCAAAATTAAATCTATAATAATATAAGCGAAAGTGCGTCTGTGTGTGTGTCTGTGTGTGTGTCCGCGATAGGTGCCGCCCCCCGTGGCGCAATCCCATCATATGGCACAGTTTTGGAACCGGGTCGAGCAGGGAAACATTTTAAGCCCAATTATAGGATGATCCGATCACTTTTATTTTTTTTAGTAGCCTGTTAGCGAGAATTGTGAAAAAAAAAAAAAGAGTGGGTTGCGAGAATTGAGAAAACCTTGATGTAGGGTGATGGGTAATGGGTTAGTGAATGGGTGGGGTGATGGGTAATGGGTGTGGGGTGATGGGTGAGTGAATGGGTGGGGGGTGATGGGTGATGGAATA
The DNA here is from genome assembly GCA_016584305.1 of Chionoecetes opilio. Classification (NCBI taxonomy): domain Eukaryota; kingdom Metazoa; phylum Arthropoda; class Malacostraca; order Decapoda; family Majidae; genus Chionoecetes; species Chionoecetes opilio. The sequence continues at coordinate 41,216 of JACEEZ010011645.1, forward strand.
GGTGAGGGGTAATGGGTGAGTGAATGGGTGTGTGGTGATGGGTAATGGGTGAGTGAATGGGTGGGGGATGATGGGTAATGGGTGAGTGAATGGATGTGTGGTGATGGGTAAGGCGTTAATACATACATTTCTACATCCATGATTTCAGGAAAGTTAGAAGGGGCTATCTGGAGAGTCTGTGTTTGGTGGGCCAAAGGCCCACCAAAAGCCCTCCGCAGGAGCTAGCCAAAAAGTCCGCCCGGGGGGCGGCTTTTCGGCTAGTTTATTATAATTGAGTTCATTAAAACTCCGTAACAGGGCACCACTGCCTTGCCTCTTGGCTGAGTACTGTCTTGATGTGAGCAAGACAGACTATGTACAGCATTACATCTAACTAAATGATTTACAAAGAAACAGCATTATCATCATACACAGCCAACAATGCAAGGATAAATGACTGCCATTGCCACCCCACCACCCCCAACTCTACCTCTGACACTACTCTGTCATCCTAACAATCCACAACAGGCTGCCTAACCCTAACCCACACCACCACCACCATACCAACCTGTGATAGGACAAGAATCTATAGTTAAATCTGATTCCTTGCTCTGAGATTTCTTGTGGGTGATTTCCAAATTCTTTAAGATTCTGTAAATATTAATCTCTTCCATTCTTTATTTATTTCATTAGTGACATTACGGCCCATGTTCCACCCTTCCCCCAGGCTGTATTACATAAATGACATTACGGCCCATGTTCCACCCTTCCCCCAGGCTGTATTACATAAATGACATTACGGCCCATGTTCCACCCTTCCCCCAGGCTGTATTACATAAATGACATTACGGCCCATGTTCCACCCTTCCCCCAGGCTGTATTACATAAATGACATTACGGCCCATGTTCCACCCTTCCCCCAGGCACTATTACATAAATGACATTACGGCCCATGTTCCACCCTTCCCCTAGGCTGTATTACATAAATGACATTACGGCCCATGTTCCACCCTTCCCCTAGGCTGTATTACATAAATGACATTACGGCCCATGTTCCACCCTTCCCCTAGGCTGTATTACATAAATGACATTACGGCCCATGTTCCACCCTTCCCCTAGGCTGTATTACATAAATGACATTACGGCCCATGCTCCGCCCTTCCCCCAGGCACTATTACATAAATGACATTACGGCCCATGTATCGCCCTTCCCCCAGGCTGTATTCCTAACACTCCACAACAGGCTGTCTAACCCTACCCCACAACACCACCACCATACCAGCCTGTGATAGGACAAGAATCTATAGTTAAATCTGATTAATAAGACAAATCACTGTTGTTTCTGTGATTCTCTCAAGTCAGTCACAATCAACCCATGGTGAAAGTTTTCCTTCACTTTTAGTTCATAAGAAAAATAAGAAAATAAGGAAGCTACACGAGGCCGCGAGACCTACACGAGGTAGTTTACTTTTACATTACGAGGTAGTACACTTTTGTATTATCCTCGTGGGTATTTCTTTGACTGCAACACAATCTCCAATGGGACGCTAGTGTGGTTTTGAAAAGTTTGGTTCCATAGAGGGATTGAATGTTCCGATAATATACATCCTTGTGTACAGCTTGCCATCTCTAACATGCAAGATGGCATTCAAGGAGGCAGTGAAAAATGAGAAAAAGTAAAATCACAAGTACTATGGGTAAAACTAGTATCGGTGCCTAGGGGTCCGATGACTACTGTAAACATTCGGTCAAAGGCTGATGATATGGGAGGGTTTTCGTTTTCTTCGTTCCGTAGTGTCAGATACTTGTTTTACCCATAGTACATTCATTCCATTATCCAGGGCACTACTTTGCTCTTCACTCCTACTCACCACACATTGTTGGCAGTGACTATATACAACATTATAGGATAGGTTAAAAAATAGTATAGTATAAAGTATAGTAATAAAGTATAAGTATATAGTAAAGTTATAGTATAAAAAACTACATCCAGGGTTACAGGGAAATAAACACCAAGTTATTAATTCAGTGATGAGTAATGATGAGGGATGGGTGAGGGATAGGCCAGGCAATGCAGCCATGACTCAGCACGCCTCCCTTCGCGTGTGTGAGTGACTCTTGGGGTAAAAGCAAACATGCAAGAAATAAAAATGTACCACGTTATTACGAAAGACCAATTACAGCTCTTCACCGAGTTAGTAATAATACTAAAGTCTAATTTCAGTAAACAATAAAAACATATTCATATTAACAGACTAATCAAATGGAAAAAAACTCATTCAGGATTACGATTCACACTTATTTCCATCACCAACAAATCTTTACTTTTTTCGTCCCAGGCTACTCCTCCATTATTAGCGGTTTTTATTATTATTATTATTATTATTATTATTACTACTCCCAGTACTAACATTACGGTTATTGTTATCATCACTTCTCTTACTTGAAATTACTAAGTATGTCAATATATTTCAATAGTCCACCTTAGTCCATGACAACAAAATTATCATAGCACGAGGTCCATAAAAGAGCTTGGGCTTAATGGACCGTGGCTTGTATGACTGTATGGTTGATTATGAACACTATTGTATTACACCAAGCCAAATAAACTATCAAGTATCCTCCGCCCTTCCATCATTCCTCCCTCCCTGGCACATCAAGCCATGGCATCAAGCGGCACAACTCTACAATGTTCTGTGACCCGATGCCTCCCGGGTCACACAGGAGGGGGTGCAGTCAGTTCGTGCACAAGTTGTTTCGTACACCAGTAGATTCGTACACCAAAAAGTTGTTTCATAGTTATTGAAACCACAGTCGTTTCGTACACTCAGCTCAGAGTTGAACTTGATTACTAGAGCTACGATTCGACACCAGGTATGTACGAAACAACTCAAAATCAGTGTACGAAACAACTAACAAAACCTGGGTACGAAACAACTTGTGTACGAAACTCCCTGTAATCCACAGGAGTTAGTATTGAGGACAGAAAAGCCAAGAGGGACATTAGTACACAAGGAGACAGACTCGGGATGCTCTACCTCGGACTGGTTGAGTGGTTGGATGCTTGAGCAAGACGATCCGCTGAACCCACACAAGAAAAGTATTCAATAACTTATAAATTACACGTCAATAACAAGTTCATGCCATATCCCTTTGCAGCCAAAACATCTAGCACATTATGCAATTTAAAAATAAAATGCCAGATTTAAAAAAAACTATAAAAATCATTGAAAACTCATCAAAAAGTTGGATTACTACTAACGTTATCAGTACTGTCAAAAAAATTATACATTCAACACAATCCTCAAATCATGAAACATAAAACTCCTATCCATCCCACATGTAAACATCCAGCATGCACCCAAACATGTTTCAACACGTTAGAGGTGAGTCCAGAGGGAACCAATACACTTTGACATACAACTGTGCTGAGATACACATTCCTGTAATCAGAAAACTATACTCTGGTTTTTTTAACGAGGTGAAAAATCCTGCCCCCTTGCTGCTTACTGACTGATATTTGATGCCAGGAGAAGGGAATAGTACGGTTCTTCTAAATTTCAGCTGTATTTTATCATAAGTAAAAAAGGTAAAGATGGGGGCATACGCTATGCTGCGCGTGGCATTCGGTGCTCATCTCCGTGGCATTGGCCCTTAGAGCCTGTGGTGGGTGAGGACCCATTACCCCGGGACACAGGGCTAGTGTGACTCCCGGGTTACCACAGTTACCTTCCCCAGGTTATCCCAGGTACCCATTTATCAACCCCGAAAGGAAGGAAGAACAAACAGCTGGGTAGGCTGGTCACCGACTTGCCCTGGCCCGGGATCGAACCAGGGCCCGCAGATTCGTAGCCAGGCACGCTAGCCACTGCACCACGGAGGCGACAGCGACACGTATTTGATCATGGTTAACCATATTATCAGGTAAACATAGGCATAATTTTAAGCATGAGACCTTAGGATAGAATGGAATTTTCACCTCGTTTAAAAAAAAAAAAAAGTAGGCTAAAAATCTTGAATGCTTTGAGTACTGGCCAACATCTTATCAGGAATGACACATGGAATACTCACAAGGATGAAATCAATAATGCAATAATGTGTGGAAGGAGGGAAGCTTATGAGGGTTGTGAGAGACCTGGGATAGTACTGGTGGGAAGGCTGTCACCAGGTGGACGTGGTAGTCATGGCAGGATTTAGATTACCAACATTCAAATCCCAACCCAACCCATCAAAATCACCAATAAATCACCCATGAACCATAACCTACATTGCAACTGTTGGTGGTGAACCAGGAGAATGGCGGGGTCCTAGTGGCACTACAACCCTCTACTTGTGCCTGCAAGGGCTAGGCATTCACTGCCACACTAGATCTTTATGGATGAAAATTAGGAGCATTATTTAATAAGGCGCTATTACATTGGACAATTTTTCTCATTGAGCAGACTTTCACTGAGCATTGTGCTCATGGAAAGCCTGTCTCCGTGAGCACACAGGGAACTGCTCAGAAGCTATTTCTGCTCAACAAAACTTTTGCTCACCATTTTTGCTCATGGAACAAAGTGATTCATGCTATAAAAAAGAAGCAATATTATTATTTATTGTAAAGGTATTTTGTTCCAAAGCTCTTTAAATACTTAAATATATGTGAAAACAAGTCATTTAAGACATAATATGCCTTACAGAAATTATTTAACATCTATTTATACTTTGAATTATACGGTCCCTGAAAAGTTTTGTTTACCAAAAACTTATTATTCCACGCCTGCTACAGGACAAGTGCCGCCTTGTTGTCTTGTTGTGCCAGAAGTGTGGCCACGGCATCAAGGAGGGTGATGCGTTGTTGCCGACAGGTGCAGCGAGGCATCGTCACAGTACCGGTGCTTACAACACCCCCTCCACGCCGCTTTGTTATAGTTTTGGATAAGATTGCTCATTGAACAATGCCGCAAGCCACTGTTATTGTTTTGGACAAGATTTTGCTCAACGAAACCAAAATCACCGTGAGATTATTTCGCTGAGCAGCTCAGCGAAAGTCTGCTAAATGAGCAAAATCGTCCCCGCCTAATAGCGGCTTTGTCCGGCACTGCTACCAGGCGACAAGTAATGGTAAATAAGGCACCTAGGAAGCTGTCCCCAAGTTATGCTTCCGTCCACCTAACTTAGACCACTCGGGTATGGCACAGTATTCTGATATGACATTAGCTATAACAGAATAACTATTTGTTGACCAATTATCATGACGTCACACCAGTCTCCATGTGTTCCTGTCCATCAGCTTCATCATGACTCAACCTATCTCTCACTCTCCTACCCTTCCTGTCTGTCTGTCTGTCTCTTATTTCAATAATCATCAATTGTTAAGAGTGGGTTAGTGTGTAACAGTTACCCAGAGCTCTGCTGTGCATAGAAAGGAGAAGCTCAATTCAACGGAAATCTCAATTTATCGAAAAAATTATAATTCTGTTATTCCATTTTATGAATAATGATATACATGTAACATAAAATTTCGCTAAATATAGCAATATTTTAAGAGGTTCCGCTCCGCCGACCCAGCGGTTGGGTAGGCTCGGGGGCCACACAGACCACGGCAGAAACTGGATTTACCGGAAACGCTCTCAATTTTACGGAAAATTCCATTATATCGAGCTGTATCAGAAGCGGATAACTGAAGTTCGATTTAGCAGAAATTTTGATTTACCGGAATCGACCTTGGGTGAATTATTCCGTTACATCGATCTTCTACTGTGTGTTGCATCATTAATATTAAAAGAAATAAGTAAATAAGTTAAAGAAAATAAGTTTAAGTTAATAAGCTAAGTAAGTTAAGTTAAGAAGTCTGTTATAAGTAAAGAAGAGTTGCATCCTTTTCTAATTACAGTTTTAGCAGCCCGTGACACGATGTAACGCTTTGTGGTTCCCCTAAAGCATGAGGGACAGTCAGTGTTTATTTACATACTGTTAGGGTGATTAAAGTCTTCCTTCATTACTGATAGCAGTGCATTTTTTTACATCATAACAGGGCGACCAAAAGGTTTCCCAGTGATGAAAAACTGTCGCCCAGTAAGGACATTTTTAAGCTACTGGGCGACAAGATATTTATTCATAAAATCCTGCTGGGATGCAATGGCTCATCATGTCTGTGTGTGCAAGATCCGGAAGTACATTCTTATTACTGCATCACAATTTTCATCTTCATTCATCTATATCTATTTCTTCTATTATTTTCTATTAAGCTGTAGTTTAACAGGTATGAGTACTTCCACCCTTCTGGATATCCAAAGAATGTCGCCCATTAAGATTTGCTTCAAAAATGCTCTGACTGATATATCTGAAGGCAAGAATGACATGAAGAAGCAGCTTGACCAGTGTTAAAGATTACACCACCACCACATGGTTACCAGTCAAGAATCCAAAATGCAAAGTGACTAGCGCTGCAGCAATAAGTCATCAAAGGTCCTTCTACTTTTCACTACAAGCACCAACATTCCTTAGCCCCCTCACGCCCAGAATGTTATTTCCATTGTAATTTGGGTAGGCCATTAGACGATTTTAATGAACATAAAGCAATGTTTTATAGATATCACCTGTTTAGTATATCATTTATCCACTAGTAAATTTGGTATATTTCGTTACTTTCCGTAATTTTATGGCTTACAACAGACAATTGTTTATAGCAAAGGAAAGATCTGGGCGTGACGGGGTTAATAGTACAAGAAAAACACGAGTTTCTTCACCTGGCAACTAACCTGCAGTGATGTTTGCGTCGGCCAATCCAGAACTGTGTGTTGCAGCCCATGCAGGAGTCCACCGCATGGTCCGGCACCCACAGCGTCGGGCGCGCATCCCCCTCCTCCACCGCCTCCCACGACGTGTCCGACACCCCGGACTCCTGACCCACAGACCCACCAGAGCCCGAACCCACACTCTCCGGCAGGGACATCTGAGGAAGGACACATGCAGTCATTGGTAAAGAGTAATGGTGTAATATTTCATGCAATTAGTCTTTCCTGTTTATCTGAGGAAGGCAACATACAAGCCTTGGTAAAGAATAATGGTAATGGTCAGTGGCGGCTCGTGGCATAGAGCTGCGGAGCTGCAGCACCCCCAGACACTCACTGCCAGGTGTATGATGTCTTTAGAGACACAGCAGAATTGATACACTACTAACAAATATATCATAATAAAAAGTCATTGTAGGTTATTTTCAATACGTTACTAAGTGAATTTTCATTAAAACCAGAACTAAATGTAAGTTACTCTCATATTTGCTATACGATTCATGTCTGTGCTGCCGCCGCGCCCCTTATGAACGCCAAGAGCTACAGCCGTGCAGCTTTTAGTCTCGTCCCCAGTGGGTGTAGACGGTGTGCATAGTGACGGCGGGCGGCGGCAAAATCAAGCGGTACCGACTTTATTTCCAAGTAATACTGTAATTCTACTATCACCACCTCAGCCATCCCCTCTACTGCCAACACTACCACCCCCACCATCCCTTCTACCCCCACCATCCCTTCTACCACCACCACTACTACCATGCCCTGAAATCCGTGAACATCAACTACAACTCATACCTGAGATTGGTCAAATTTATGTATCCTACTGTTGTGTGAAGCTGCAGTCCCCCCTTTTATTTTATCACGAGCCGCCACTGGTAATGGTAAAGAATAATGGAATAATAAGGGCCATTTGAGGAAGGACACATACAATCATAAGAATAATGTCAAGAATAATGGAATAATAAGGGCCATTTGAGGAAGGCCACATACAAACAAGCCTTGGTAAAGAATAATGGTAATGGTAAATAACAATGGAATAATAAGGGCCATTTGAGGAAGGACACATACAAGCCTTGGTAAAGAATAATGGTAATGGTAAATAACAATGGAATAATAAGGGCCATTTGAGGAAGGACACATACAATCATAAAAATAATGTAAAGAATAATGGTGCAATTTTTTTCATGCAACTCTACTCGCCACACGTTAAGTAGGCGTAAATGTGGCCCCTCACTCCCCCCTTCCCAACACACAAGATTGATGTTATGTTTGTGTGGGTACTTTCCATGATTAGCTAAGCCTCACCTGGTCTTCAGTGCCGTCGTGGTGGTGGTTGTGGCAGCGGTTGTGTTGTATCTGGTTGTACAGGGCGTGACGGGTGGCCTGCAGGTCCCTCTTTAAAGATTCCTTCTCCGCCTGGAAAGATAAAGCAAATTATACAAACACGCTTAGTCTCAAAATAAAAACATGGCAGCAAAAACAGTTCTGCATTACCATAGAAATAGTAAATATAGTCAAATAGTAAAATAGTAATAGAAAATAGTAAAATAGTAAATAGAAAATAGTAAAATAGAAAATAGTAAAATAGTAATAGAAAATAGTAAAATAGTAAATAGAAAATAGTAAAATAGAAAATAGTAAAATAGTAATAGAAAATAGTAAAATAGTAAATAGAAAATAGTAAAATAGTAATGGAAAATAGTAAAATAGTAATAGAAAATAGTAAAATAGTAATAGAAAATAGTAAAATAGTAATAGAAAATAGTAAAATAGTAATAGAAAATAGTAAAATAGTACCTAATAGAAAATAGTAAAATAGTACCTAATAGAAAATAGTAAAATAGTACCTAATAGAAAATAGTAAAATAGTAATAGAATAGTAAAATAGAAAATAGTAAAAATAGTAAGATAGTAGGTAATACAAAATAGTAAAATAGCAAATAGTGAAAAAGTAAAATAGTAAAAAAGTAAAATAGTAAAAAAGCTAAAGATTTAAATGACCATAATATTAGTGTTTGCTATTACCTGGTGGTGAAGAAGAATTTGATGCAGCCTCTTGGTCACCTCATCACTGACGTTATGAAGTCCGTCTATTGTAGAGTAATTACTGCTTCTACTGTCTCCCCCGACACCAAATCTGAATGTTAAAAGGTTCTGATTAGACTTCCATAATTAGTAGGGTAATCATATCAGCAATGGTTGAATAGCAAACAAATTAAAACACTGTCTATTCAGTAATCTTTGCCTTGGTGGTATCTGTTGCCAAGCTCCCTCATCATTCTTCTTCTTCTTTCTGTTTACCGCCAAATTTTCCCTTATGAGGTTAGACAGTTGATGATATGCTTCCAACTACAGTAAAACCTCTCGTATTCGGACCCTCATTATTCGGACTTTGACATTATTCGGACCTCCTCCTCTTTTTTTTTTTTTTTTACAGGGGTCGAAATTTCCTAGCTACATATACAACACCGATTTTTTTTTTGGGTCGAAATTTCCTAGCTATATTATATACGTACACCTGAAATATTATTATTATTATTATTATTTTTTTTTTTTATACATATCACCCCATACATAATCCCGCCATTATTCGGATCCTTGCATTACTCGGACCACTCCTTGGCCAATTAGTCCGAATATGAGAGGGTTTACTGTATTTCCATCACTTTCTATTTCTATCCACATACTATTGATCTCTCTATCTATCTATCACATTTCTATCTACAAATTTCCTCCACATACAAATGTACACATAAAAGTAGTTGGGGCTACACTCTTCCTCCTCACCACCCTGCCACACCACTACTGCCTCTCATCTTGGCTCTCTTCAAGACACACTTCTCGCCCTCACACACTGCTAAATCCTCACACTATTTTAAGAGGTTAGACGGCCAATGATACGCTTCCAAATATCTCTATCCATAGCCTCAACCTCTTCAATGCCCAATGCTGCCAGATCCTCTTCAACACACTGCCTCCATGTTAAAATCTCACTCTTCTAATCTTAATCAAAATCTCACTCTTCTGATCTTAATAAAAAACTCTCAATTCTAATCTTAATCAAAACAATAAAGAAATCTACATCATATAAATACATAGTGAGGACACATGGAATTAAACTTTGGGGTTAAAATCTCGCTGTATAAAAATTCTGAAACACGAAAATAAATTATCTTGGACACATGCAAATAAGCTTCAGGGTTAAAATCTCATGATATAAAAATTCTGAACCCAAAAATAAATGATCTTGGAGACATGTCAGTACTTCAGGGCTAAAATCTCAGGATATAAAAATTCTGAAACAAAAATAAATGATCTTGGAGACATGTCAGTACTTCAGGGCTAAAATCTCAGGATATAAAAATTCTGGAACACCAAAATAGCTGCTCAAGGACTTGCCTGTCTTCGCACGGGGTGGAGGGTATGCAGGAGGAGGGAGTGCGGGAGTGCATGGGCGTGGAGTAGAGTGACACCCGGCTGCCTGGTCCCGTGGTCACCCCTCGCACCGGCCCCCCGACAGACCCTTCACCCATGAGGCCGGCGCTGCGCCACGAATCCCCAACGCTTGTCTCGTCCAGGAGCTTCTTACTCTGGATACAAATATTACACCCCGATGCTGCGACACTGTGCATGACGGAACTCATGTTGGAGACGCCGTTCACCGTCCGTCTCTCTGCCCGTCCTCGACGCTCTCGGGGTTAGAGGACACGGACTGCTTCTGGCCCTTGCGGTTGTTGGACGTCACTGACTCGCTCTCCTCCCCGGCAGTCCCGTTCATAAAGGGAAAACATTTACTGTGCATTATAGATTTGGGGCTGTTATGTCCACACTCTCTGTTCAAGATCGGCATGTGTTCACTGTCTCTATCCTCAGATACTTTTTCTTCGGTTGCTATGATTCCAATTTCTGCCACTAGGGTATCTGTGGAGCCCTCTATGGACTGCTCGGCCAGGCTCTTAAACTGTCTCTCCCTCGACGGTTCATTCCCATTGTGCAACGCCTCACCATTAAGTTCTCTTTTAGAATCCGTCACTTTAGCAATACACTTGGCGTGAAGTTCAACACATTCTCGTCCCAGCAGCTCATTCGCCTCCTCGCCACTCTCGACACCATTATCACACACTTCGTTTTGCACGGCGCTCAAACACTCGTGGATGTCGGATTCGGAGACGGATGGTTCGCACAAGGTTAAGGACTCTGATTCGTCGTTCTGCCGCTCTCCGATTGGCTCGCTGGTGGAGTCCTCGTAGGCATCCAAGTCCTCGCTGGCGGCGTCGTCGTGGCCATTCTCGACAGCGGCTTCGGAGTCCCCATTGGCCAACTCAGCTCCCAGGGCAGAGTTGAGCATGGCCATGTTGGGGCCACTGCGAGGGAAAAGAACACCAGTAAAGCAACGGAAATTAAATGAAAAATAAATAAGAGTGCCAGAAAAGTACAGATAAGTAAATGAAAGATTTATAAGAACACCAGAGAAGTAAAGAAAAGTAAATTATAATGACAAATGACTTTCTAATCCATGAACCACCTGATGTAGTTGTCATGTTTAGTATCCCTTTGTTTTGAACTACAGCTAAGTATTAATTATCCGACCTTGGGGGGACCGAAGGTAGGTCGGATAATTGGAATAGTCGGATGTTCGGATATCACAGTAACCATAAACGTAAGGACAAAATGGTATATAACATAAAAGATGCAGCTCTTGAAGGCCGATCCAGTGGTATACGCGAAAGTAAAATTCATGCATAAATAAAGCCACAAATCAATATTTTCTATAAACTAAAAAAAAAAACGAAGTAAAATAAATGGCCAAAACAAGACACAATGTGGTGGTGAAAAAAGTCGGTTGTTTGGACAAGTCTGATATTTGGAGGTCAGATGTTGGGAATTTGGCTGTAGTATCATTATTAGTATTCCTTTGCTTTGTGTTAATATTAGTATTCCTTTGTTTTGTATTATTAGTAGTATTCCTTTGTGTCATGGCCTCACCTTTCCCTGATGTTGGGGTCTGAGGAGCGGCGCAGCAGGTGGTGGGGGGGCGAGGAGGTGCCGGCCAGCAGGTCATCGTACGACTTGGTCTTCACTAACTCTCCGCCGCCACCCGCTAGCTCATCCTCTTCATCCTGACACAGCAAGCATCAGCAACACATTGTCCGTGTTATCATATGTACAACACATTATATATAGTCTTTAACCCCTTCAGGCCCAGACAGTCATTTTCATAGTAATTTGGGTACCATTAGATGATTTTGATTAATATAAGCAGTATTTTATAGATATGATGTGTTTATAGTCTATTTTTTTTAACTTGGCAAAAAATCCTGACCCCTTGCTACTTACTGACTGATAATTGATGCCAGGAGAAGGGAATACTACGCTTCTTCTAAATGGCAGCTGTATTTTATCATAGTTAACCATATTATCAGGTAAACATAGACATAATTTAAGCATGAGACCTTAAGATAGAATGGATTTTTTGCCTTGTTAAAAAAAATAGATTATAGTATTCTTGTCGACTAACTAAATTGGTATAGTTACTTTTTGTAATTTTATGGCTAACAACAGATAATTTTATATAGCAAAGGAAAGATCTGGGCGTGAAGGGGTTAAAAGGACCAATAATATTTTCCATGTCATTCATATCCACAATACACTTTATATATTCCTTAAAAGTACCAATAATATTTTCAAATGATCATTTCATACAAAATTGGATGAAATAAGCAAAAATATAATTCAGTAGTCAATGTAACTCAATATGTAAATTATAATTAAACAAAACTCACAATGCACTGTTGCAGGTTGCCTTTGCTTTAAACATGAGCTCAATACAATGGAGAGTTAACTTTTAAATCACTTCAAACACAACATGAGCTCAATACAATGGAGAGTTAACTTTTAAATCACTTCAAACACAACATGAGCTCAATACAATGGAGAGTTAACTTTTAAATCACTTCAAACACAACATGAGCTCAATACAATGGAGAGTTAACTTTTAAATCACTTCAAACACAACATGAGCTCAATACAATGAAGAGTTAACTTTTAAATCACTTCAAACACAACATGAGCTCAATACAATGAAGAGTTAACTTTTAAATCACTTCAAACACAACATGAGCTTAATACAATGAAGAGTTAACTTTTAAATCACTTCAAACACAACATGAGCTCAATACAATGGAGAGTTAACTTTTAAATCACTTCAAACACAACATGAGGTCAATACAATGGAGAGTTAACTTTTAAATCACTTCAAACACAACATGAGCTCAATACAATGGAGTGTTAACTTTTAAATCACTTCAAACACAATGATGGGCTGTAAGCATGACACCCTAGAGTAACTCCCTGGCATGTGTCCTGCCACTCACTCACCTCGTCATCGCCGACGCTGGGGTGTGCGCTGGTGGTGGTGTCGGCGGTCACCTCGCCCATCTCCGGCATGTACACGGAGGTCCACAGCCGCAGGTCCTTCACGTGGCACGACGGATACAGCACCTGCAGGGAAGGGCATTGTAATCATCTCTGCCTTATATATAAAACATGTCTAGCCTTACTATAATCTACTCACACTAAAGGGGTAGTTTTCTAAATTGAATGAGAAATGCAGCGAATGGCATTGTATTTTCAACTCTGCCTTAACCCCTTGAGGTCCAGAACGTGATTTCCATTGTAATTTGGGTACCATTAGACAATTTTTTGTGAATATAAGCAATGTGTTATATAGTAGATATGACCTGTTTAGCAGTGGTTGCCGCGTGCGATAAAATGAGCGATAAACGATAAACGATAATTATCGCTGAGGTCAAACCTTTTATCGTTTATCGTTTATCGCAAAGTTTTCTAAAATTATCGCTCATTCACTTACCGCTAGTCCCAAAAAATGAGGAACGATAAACGATAAATTCAAAGACGACTTTTGTAAAAATTAGAAAATGTGCACGGCGGCAATAGTCACAACAGCCCGCCTGACGTTTTCAGACCTGAAAAACCTCATATGAGAGCTGCCAAGTGTGTGTGTGTGTGTGTAGCTGGCCAATCACAGCTGCAGTGCGCCAGTCAGGGTTGCCAATCTTGGTACTAAAGTGCCAGATTTGGTACTATTGGTAGTATCAAGTACGACTTTACCATTTTCTGGTACTAATCTGTGAGGTGCATATCTAGAAGAAATTGAAGAACTTAATAAATTAGATAGATTAAATGAAGAGGTGGCAACAACATTTGTACAGTTAACCACTGGTCAACATTTTTCAACTCGTGTTGCCCAAGAAGTTGACCGCCAGAACGCGTTAGACCAACATTTGTATGATTTGTTGAATTGGTGACGTAGCCGTGACGTTTAAATATTTTTCTCATATATTAGTCCTCAGGCCCAAGCGTGCAAGCATGACCAGCGACAGGTTTGAGAAGCTGGTCTTCACCAAGGGAAACATGCAGCTCCTGGATGCTGTCTTGAGGAGGGAGAGGAGGGAGGGAGAGTGTGACTCAGAGAGAGAGACTGATGTGGAATAGAACTTGTAGGCCATAGACTGGTTCTAGTGACAGTTTTTGTTTAGTTTAATTAATTTTCACTGTGGAAAAATAGTTTGTATGCTTTTTTTAATATTTCAACTAAATAAAGGCACTTATCATTTATTGCTTTTGTTATCGCAAGTTAAATTTTTTTTATCGCTATCGTTTTATCGTTTATCGCTTACCGCAGGTTGGGTTTTGAAATTTTTTATCGTTTATTGTTTATCGCATGTTTGGGAAAAAAATATCGTTTTATCGTTATCGCAAGTTGAAAAAAAAGTTATCGCGGCAACCATTGCTGTTTAGTATCCTTGTCCACTAACTAATTTGGTGTATTCCGTTACTTTTTTTAATGTTATGGCTCAACAATATACAATTATTTAGAGCCAAGGAAAGATCTGGGCGTGAAGGGGTTAAATATAAAATGTTTGTAGCCTTATTGTAATCTACTGCACTGAAGGGTGAGTTTCTAAATTAAGTTATTGGAGTTAACTGCCATATAAGAAAACAATAATAGTAAATAAATGAATAAAAAAAACGTGTGTAGCCTCATTGTAATTTACTGCATTGAAGGGAGTTTCTAAATTGAATGAGAAATCAAGACCTTAACCCTTTCACACCCAGATCTTTCCTTTGTTATATAAAAGTGTCCGTTGTTAGCCATAAACGTACAAAAAATAACCTACTATACCAAATTAGCTCGTAGACAAGGATACTAAACAGGTCATATCTATAAAAAATTGCTCATATTCATTAAAATCGTCTGATGGTAGCCAAATTACAATGGAAATTACGTTCTGGGCCTCAAGGGGTTAAGCAAAACAGTCAACTAAAGGTAAAGAAATGTGGCATGCAAGCCTTCAGACTGTAAAAGGGGATTTATGAAACACAAGCAAAGGTCTGGGAAATATTTATACACAAATCATTTAAGCTGACAGACACTCATAATGTAATGTGATTAACCCCTTGAACCCTAGAACATTGTAATTCCATTGTAATTTAGCTACCATTAGACTATTTTAATGAATGTAATTAATATTCTATAGATATGACCTATTTAGTACCCTTGTCCTATTGTCCCTTGTACCCTTGTCCTTGACCTATCGAGTTAATTTGGTATAGGAAGTTACTTTTCGTAATTTTATGCCTAACAGACGATTATGCAAAGGAAAAATCTGGGCGTGAAGGGGTTAACATAAGCAACAATCATGCCCTTGGTAGCAGAAATAGACATAAGCAGACAGTTGCATGGGGACCTACCTGCTGTGAGGGGATGTAGAGGTAGTTGGTGTAGCGCTGCTTGTTGACCTTGAGGAAGGCCCACACGGAGTAGGAGCGGTCGCCGATGTCTGCCTGAACCCGCTCCTGTGAGGAGTTGCAGAGGAATGTGCCGAACAGGTTGCTGTACACGTGCTGCGCCAGCTTGACCTGTTGAGATATTATAGTTTAGTGGAGGAAGGTGATGAGGGTTAAGGCTAAGGAGTATAGTTAGTGGAGGAAGGTGGTGAGGGTTAAGGCTAAGGAGTATAGTTAGTGGAGGAAGGTGATGAGGGTTAAGGCTAAGGAGTATAGTTAGTGGAGGAAGGTGGTGAGGGTTAAGGCTAAGGAGTATAGTTAGTGGAGGAAGGTGATGAGGTTAAGGCTAAGGAGTATAGTTAGTGGAGGAAGGTGTGAGGGTTAAGGCTAAGGAGTATAGTTAGTGGAGGAAGGTGATGAGGTTAAGGCTAAGGAGTATAGTTAGTGGAGGAAGGTGGTGAGGGTTAAGGCTAAGGAGTATAGTTATGGAGGAAGGTGATGAGGGTTAAGCTAAGGAGTATAGTTAGTGGAGGAAGGTGATGAGGGTTAAGGCTAAGGAGTATAGTTAGTGGAGGAAGGTGATGAGGGTTAAGGCTAAGATTTATAGTTAGTGGAGAAGGTGGTGAGGGTTAAGGCTAAGGAGTATAGTTAGTGGAGGAAGGTGGTGAGGGTTAAGCTAAGGAGTATAGTTAGTGGAGGAAGGTGATGAGGGTTAAGGCTAAGGAGTATAGTTAGTGGAGGAAGGTGATGAGGGTTAAGGCTAAGGAGTATAGTTAGTGGAGGAAGGTGGTGAGGGTTAAGGCTAAGGAGTATAGTTAGTGGAGGAAGGTGATGAGGGTTAAGGCTAAGGAGTATAGTTAGTGGAGGAAGGTGGTGAGGGTTTAAGGCTAAGGAGTATAGTTAGTGGAGGAAGGTGATGAGGGTTAAGGCTAAGGAGTATAGTTAGTGGAGGAAGGTGTGAGGGTTAAGCTAAGGAGTATAGTTAGTGGAGGAAGGTGATGAGGGTTAAGGCTAAGGAGTATAGTTAGTGGAGGAAGGTGATGAGGGTTAAGGCTAAGGAGTATAGTTAGTGGAGGAAGGTGATGAGGGTTAAGGCTAAGGAGTATAGTTAGTGGAGGAAGGTGATGAGGGTTAAGGCTAAGGAGTATAGTTAGTGGAGTTAAGGTGATGAGGGTTAAGGCTAAGGAGTATAGTTAGTGGAGGAAGGTGATGAGGGTTAAGGCTAAGGAGTATAGTTAGTGGAGGAAGGTGGTGAGGGTTAAGGCTAAGGAGTATAGTAGTGGAGGAAGGTGGTGAGGGTTAAGGCTAAGGAGTATAGTTAGTGGAGGAAGGTGATGGAGGGTTAAGGCTAAGGAGTATAGTTAGTGGAGGAAGGTGATGAGGGTTAAGGCTAAGGAGTATAGTTAGTGGAGTTAAGGTGATGAGGGTTAAGGCTAAGGAGTATAGTTAGTGGAGGAAGGTGATGAGGGTTAAGGCTAAGGAGTATAGTTAGTGGAGGAAGGTGGTGAGGGTTAAGGCTAAGGAGTATAGTTAGTGGAGGAAGGTGATGAGGGTTAAGGCTAAGGAGTATAGTTAGTGGAGGAAGGTGATGGGGGTTAAGGCTAAGGAGTATAGTTAGTGGAGGAAGGTGATGGGGGTTAAGGCTAAGGAGTATAGTTAGTGGAGGAAGGTGAAAAGAAAGAAGCAAGCCAGGAATTAAAAGGAGCTTAGAGGCATTTGATTTGATTTTGATTTGATTAATTTTATTGCCATTGTAGAAAACATACATGGATATATATTTCTTGTACTTAAATAAGGCCTAGTCTGAAAAAAGCAAGAAAAAACAATGAAAAAAGCAGCTGAATATAACACAAACATTCCTTTCAATCAGAAAATGCACCACTTTTGAGCATTATGATAATTTTACTACATCATTTCAAGGTTTGATCTACCACTACAGGTTGAAGTTCCCAAACTCGGCATCCCAAGACTCGGCAACACCCAAAACTCGGCTATGGTTCCGGATTTTCCAAAACACGGCAGAACACCCAAAACCCGGCGCATAGTTGCCGGGTCAGCCGCTGGGTGCCACCACACTAGGCCGCTTGGTTTCTCCCGCCGATTTGTTTGTTGTTATTGTTCAGTGGTGTTGTGACTGTAGAGTTGTGTACACTGTTATTTTGTGTACTTCTACAGGTCTGTTATTGGTATTATGGCTCCCACACGTCCTGTGATTTTTTTCCTGTGATTTTCATGCTTTTTTTCCCCTTAATATATCTACGTTCTAAAAGTCGGAAAACTCCATTACTCAGCTCGGCGCTGGTCCCGAGGTTGCCGAGTTTGGGAACTTCAACCTGTATCAATACTAACAATTATCAGAAAAAGCATTACATTGATTTCCTTCAATGTTTTACCTAATTACCTAACACCTTAGATACAATAATATAAAATCATCTATTGTGCAAGCCGTTATGACCTTGTGATAATAAAAATGTGCCCCTCTCAGTACCCACCAGAAAAGCCTGATTGAACTGGAATGCAGTGGGGTACCAGTAGATGAGGTGGTGCACACAATCCAGCCACTGCAGGAACACCGGACACCGCTCGTTGACGTCCTCGCAGCACCGGCCAATGCCACACCGGTCACTGAACTTGTGGCCATACTCCACCCACTCACGTTCAATGAGCACCACGAACCCCTGATGGCCAAATAATGAACACGGTAATGATGGGTAAGTAATGAACACAGTAATGATGGGTAAGTAATCAACACGGTAATGATGGGCAAATAATGAACACGGTAATGATGGGCAAATAATGAACACGGTAATGATGGGCAAATAATGAACACGGTAATGATGGGCAAATAATGAACACGGTAATGATGGGCAAATAATGAACACGGTAATGATGGCCAAATAATGAACACTGTAATGATGGGCAAATAATGAACACTGTAATGATGGGCAAATAATGAACACGGTAATGATGGCCAAATAATGAACACTGTAATGATGGGCAAATAATGAACACGATTATGATGGGCAAATAATGAACACGGTAATGATGGGCAAATAATGAACACGGTAATGATGGGCAAATAATGAACACGGTAATGATGGGTAAGTAATGAACACGGTAATGATGGGCAAATAATGAACACGGTAATGATGGCCAAATAATGAACACGGTAATGATGGGCAAATAATGAACACGGTAATGATGGGCAAATAATGAACACGGTAATGATGGGCAAATAATGAACACGGTAATGATGGGCAAATAATGAACACGGTAATGATGGGCAAATAATGAACACGGTAATGATGGCCAAATAATGAACACGGTAATGATGGGCAAATAATGAACACGGTAATGATGGGCAAATAATGAACACAGTAATGATGGTTAAAATGTGAACAAGATGACATGAAGAACACTGAGCTTGATCATCTTGTCAACAGTAAACAGTATAAGATCTTACAAATGACACAGGTTAACCAGGCTATTAACTCTTTGTAGTCTTGGCTAAGGTTTAATTCTTCTCACCCCGTAAAAGTTACCTGCATCAATTGTGGTGTTTTAAAGATAACCCCTGAGGTAAATACGTGATCAGTACGCATATAACACAAGTATGACTCACATCTATAGTTCTGTAGTAGTTGCAAATGACACAGGTTAACCAGGTTATCAACTCTTTGTAGTCTTGGCTTAGGTTTAATTCTTCTTAAGTTCTCACCCCATATAAAGTTACCTTCATCAATTGTGGCGTTTTATAAAGCTATCTTAATCAATTGTGGTGTTTTATAAAGTTACCTTCATCAATTGTGGTGTTTTATAAAGCTATCTTAATCAATTGTGGTGTTTTATAAATCTATCTTAATCAATTGTGGTGTTTTATAAAGCTATCTTAATCAATGATGGTGTTTTATAAAGCTATCTTAATCAATTGTGGTGTTTTATAAATCTATCTTAATCAATTGTGGTGTTTTATAAAGCTATCTTAATCAATTGGGTGTTTTATAAAGCTATCTTAATCAATGATGGTGTTTTATAAAGCTATCTTAATCAATTGTGGTGTTTTATAAAGCTATCTTAATCAATTGTGGTGTTTTATAAAGCTATCTTAATCAATTGTGGTGTTTTATAAAGCTATCTTAATCAATTGGGTGTTTTATAAAGCTATCTTAATCAATGATGGTGTTTTATAAAGCTATCTTAATCAATTGTGGTGTTTTATAAAGCTATCTTAATCAATTGTGGTGTTTTATAAAGCTATCTTAATCAATTGTGGTGTTTTATAAAGCTATCTTAATCAATTGTGGTGTTTTATAAAGCTATCTTAATCAATGATGGTGTTTTATAAAGCTATCTTAATCAATTGTGGCGTTTTATAAAGTTACCATCATCAATTGTGGTGTTTTATAAAGCTATCTTAATCAATTGTGGTGTTTTATAAAGCTATCTTAATCAATTGTGGTGTTTTATAAAGCTATCTTAATCAATTGTGGTGTTTTATAAAGCTATCTTAATCAATTGTGGTGTTTTATAAAGCTATCTTAATCAATTGTGGTGTTTTATAAAGCTATCTTAATCAATTGTGGTGTTTTTATAAAGCTATCTTAATCAATTGTGGTGTTTTATAAAGCTATGTTAATCAATTGTGTGTTTTTATAAAGCTATCTTAATCAAATTTTGGTGTTTTATAAAGCTATCTTAATCAATTCTGGTGTTTTATAAAGCTATCTTAATCAATTGTGGTGTTTTAAAGCTATCTTAATCAATTCTGGTGTTTTATAAAGCTATCTTAATCAATGATGGTGTTTTATAAAGTTATCTTAATCAATGATGGTGTTTTATAAAGCTATCTTAATCAATTATGGTGTTTTATAAAGCTATCTTAATCAAATTTTGGTGTTTTATAAAGCTATCTAATCAATTGTGGTGTTTTATAAAGCTATCTAATCAATTGTGGTGTTTTATAAAGCTATCTTAATCAATTGTGGTGTTTTATAAGCTATCTTAATCAATTGTGGTGTTTTATAAAGCTATCTTAATCAATTGTGTGTTTTATAAAGCTATCTTAATCAATTGTGGTGTTTTATAAAGCTATCTTAATCAATTCTGGTGTTTTATAAAGCTATCTTAATCAATGATGGTGTTTTATAAAGCTATCTTAATCAATGATGGTGTTTTATAAAGCTATCTTAATCAATTATGGTGTTTTATAAAGCTATCTTAATCAATTGTGGTGTTTTATAAAGCTATCTTAATCAATTGTGGTGTTTTATAAAGCTATCTTAATCAATTGTGGTGTTTTATAAAGCTATCTTAATCAATGATGGTGTTTTATAAAGCTATCTTAATCAATTATGGTGTTTTATAAAGCTATCTTAATCAATTGTGGCGTTTTATAAAGCTATCTTAATCAATTGTGGTGTTTTATAAAGCTATCTTAATCAATTGTGGTGTTTTATAAAGCTATCTTAATCAATTGTGGTGTTTTATAAAGCTATCTTAATCAATTGTGGTGTTTTATAAAGCTATCTTAATCAATGATGGTGTTTTATAAAGCTATCTTAATCAATTGTGGTGTTTTATAAAGCTATCTTTAAACAATTGTGGTGTTTTATAAAGCTATCTTAATCAATTGTGGTGTTTTATAAAGCTATCTTAATCAATTGTGGTGTTTTATAAAGCTATCTTAATCAATGATGGTGTTTTATAAAGCTATCTTAATCAATTGTGGCGTTTTATAAAGTTACCATCATCAATTGTGGTGTTTTATAAAGCTATCTTAATCAATTGTGGTGTTTTATAAAGCTATCTTAATCAATTGTGGTGTTTTATAAAGCTATCTTAATCAATTGTGGTGTTTTATAAAGCTATCTTAATCAATTGTGGTGTTTTATAAAGCTATCTTAATCAATTGTGGTGTTTTATAAAGCTATCTTAATCAATTGTGGTGTTTTATAAAGCTATCTTAATCAATTGTGGTGTTTTATAAAGCTATGTTAATCAATTGTGTGTTTTATAAAGCTATCTTAATCAATTGTGGTGTTTTATAAAGCTATCTTAATCAATTCTGGTGTTTTATAAAGCTATCTTAATCAATTGTGGTGTTTTATAAAGCTATCTTAATCAATTCTGGTGTTTTATAAAGCTATCTTAATCAATGATGGTGTTTTATAAAGTTATCTTAATCAATGATGGTGTTTTATAAAGCTATCTTAATCAATTATGGTGTTTTATAAAGCTATCTTAATCAATTGTGGTGTTTTATAAAGCTATCTTAATCAATTGTGGTGTTTTATAAAGCTATCTAATCAATTGTGGTGTTTTATAAAGCTATCTTAATCAATTGTGGTGTTTTATAAAGCTATCTTAATCAATTGTGGTGTTTTATAAAGCTATCTTAATCAATTGTGTGTTTTATAAAGCTATCTTAATCAATTGTGGTGTTTTATAAAGCTATCTTAATCAATTCTGGTGTTTTATAAAGCTATCTTAATCAATTGTGGTGTTTTATAAAGCTATCTTAATCAATTGTGGTGTTTTATAAAGCTATCTTAATCAATTGTGGTGTTTTATAAAGCTATGTTAATCAATTGTGTGTTTTATAAAGCTATCTTAATCAATTGTGGTGTTTTATAAAGCTATCTTAATCAATTCTGGTGTTTTATAAAGCTATCTTAATCAATTGTGGTGTTTTATAAAGCTATCTTAATCAATTCTGGTGTTTTATAAAGCTATCTTAATCAATGATGGTGTTTTATAAAGTTATCTTAATCAATGATGGTGTTTTATAAAGCTATCTTAATCAATTATGGTGTTTTATAAAGCTATCTTAATCAATTGTGGTGTTTTATAAAGCTATCTTAATCAATTGTGGTGTTTTATAAAGCTATCTAATCAATTGTGGTGTTTTATAAAGCTATCTTAATCAATTGTGGTGTTTTATAAAGCTATCTTAATCAATTGTGGTGTTTTATAAAGCTATCTTAATCAATTGTGTGTTTTATAAAGCTATCTTAATCAATTGTGGTGTTTTATAAAGCTATCTTAATCAATTCTGGTGTTTTATAAAGCTATCTTAATCAATGATGGTGTTTTATAAAGCTATCTTAATCAATGATGGTGTTTTATAAAGCTATCTTAATCAATTATGGTGTTTTATAAAGCTATCTTAATCAATTGTGGTGTTTTATAAAGCTATCTTAATCAATTGTGGTGTTTTATAAAGCTATCTTAATCAATTGTGGTTTTATAAAGCTATCTTAATCAATGATGGTGTTTTATAAAGCTATCTTAATCAATTATGGTGTTTTATAAAGCTATCTTAATCAATTGTGGCGTTTTTAAAGCTATCTTAATCAATTGTGGTGTTTTTATAAAGCTATCTTAATCAATTGTGGTGTTTTATAAAGCTATCTTAATCAATTGTGGTGTTTTATAAAGCTATCTTAATCAATTGTGGTGTTTTATAAAGCTATCTTAATCAATGATGGTGTTTTATAAAGCTATCTTAATCAATTATGGTGTTTTATAAAGCTATCTTAATCAATTGTGGTGTTTTATAAAGCTATCTAATCAATTGTGGTGTTTTATAAAGCTATCTTAATCAATTGTGGAGTTTTATAAAGCTATCTTAATCAATTGTGGTGTTTTATAAAGCTATCTTAATCAATTGTGGTGTTTTATAAAGCTATCTTAATCAATTGTGGTGTTTTATAAAGCTATCTTAATCAATTGTGGTGTTTTATAAAGCTATCTTAATCAATGATGGTGTTTTATAAAGCTATCTTAATCAATTATGGTGTTTTATAAAGCTATCTTAATCAATTGTGGTGTTTTATAAAGCTATCTTAATCAATTGTGGTGTTTTATAAAGCTATGTTAATCAAGTGTGGTGTTTTATAAAGCTATCTTAATCAATTGTGGTGTTTTATAAAGCTATCTTAATCAATTGTGGTGTTTTATAAAGCTATCTTAATCAATTATGGTGTTTTATAAAGCTATCTTAATCAATTGTGGTGTTTTATAAAGCTATCTTAATCAATTGTGGTGTTTTATAAAGCTATGTTAATCAAGTGTGGTGTTTTATAAAGCTATCTTAATCAATTGTGGTGTTTTATAAAGCTATCTTAATCAATTGTGGTGTTTTATAAAGCTATCTTAATCAATGATGGTGTTTTATAAAGCTATCTTAATCAATTGTGGTGTTTTATAAAGCTATCTTAATCAATTGTGGTGTTTTATAAAGCTATCTTAATCAATTGTGGTGTTTTATAAAGCTATCTTAATCAATTGTGGTGTTTTATAAAGCTATCTTAATCAATTGTGGTGTTTTATAAAGCTATCTTAATCAATTGTGGTGTTTTATAAAGCTATCTTAATCAATTGTGGTGTTTTATAAAGCTATCTTAATCAATTGTGGTGTTTTATAAAGCTATCTTAATCAATTGTGGTGCTTTAAAGAAGATAACACCTGTTATTACCACGAAATTAGCATGCATGAAGCACAAGTCTGACTCACATTTATAGTTCTGTAGTAGGGATCCAGGAGTAACTGAGAGAGGGTGGTCAGCTGGGGTGTGCGGTCCCAGCCGTCGGAGCAGTGCACGAGGACTGGCCGGGCCTCGCGCTCCACGGCCTGCACGATGGTCAGCGCCGCCTTGAACAGCCCGGAGATGTGTCCCAGCCATCGGGAATTCTCAAGTAAGGACAACCAGCTGCAGAAATGAGTTACACTGGTTAGTAATTGAGTCACTTTAGTGCTTGCTTGAACAGTTACCTCACTACACTAACTGCTACATTCACAGAGAGTCTGGTGTGATATTAATCCCTTCACACCCAGATTTTTCCTTTGCTATAAAAATTTGTATGTTGTCGAGCAATATAATTACGAAAAGTAACTGAATATACCAAGTTAGTCAGTGGACAAGGATACTAAACAGGTCATATCTATAAAACATTGCTTATATTCGCTAAAAATTGTCTAATGGTACCCAAATTACAATGGAAATAACGTTCTGGGCCTCAAGGGGTTAAGAGTACGTTAGTCAACAGTATAGGAATCCTGATTTTCAGATATAAAATATAGATGGAAAGTGAAATACACATGAGGTTAAATTTTTTTGAAGCAATATTGGAATTTGAGGTTCAGGCTTGACTAAAAACTTCAGAGCTTCCTCAGCACATGTAAACAACCCAAATAAACTAAAAATATTCATGGACTCAAGACTCACTTTGGGATATCCGGCGAGGAGGATGCCAGAAGACGCAGGGTGTGATGGGACTTGCGGATGGTGTGGATGTTGGCCAGGTTCATGAACTGAATCTCACACTGGGGGTAGTACTCAGGGCACTCACACCCGCCCCCCCGCGCCCGGTTGGCAACGGCCGTGGCGTAGGACCGGGCGTCCACAATGAGCACTTTCTGCAAAGACAACAAAAACAGTTGTTACAAAATATAAAAGTCCCTGAAAATTTGAGCAGGAAAGGAGCAGTAGTAGAGAAGCAGGAGACAACGTGGGAGGAGGCAGCAGACGGGAGCAGTAAACAAAGGGGAGGTAGCAGACGGGAGCAGTAAACAAAGGGGAGGTAGCAGACGGGAGCAGTAAACAAAGGGGAGGCAGCAGACGGTAGCAGTAAACAAAGGGGAGGTAGCAGACGGGAGCAGTAAACAAAGGGGAGGCAGCAGACAGGTGCAGTAAACAAAGGGGAGGTAGCAGACGGGAGCAGTAAACAAAGGGGAGGTAGCAGACAGGAGCAGTAAACAAAGGGGAGGTAGCAGACGGGAGCAGTAAACAAAGGGGAGGCAGCAGACAGGAGCAGTAAACAAAGGGGAGGTAGCAGACGGGAGCAGTAAACAAAGGGGAGGTAGCAGACAGGAGCAGTAAACAAAGGGGAGGTAGCAGACGGGAGCAGTAAACAAAGGGGAGGCAGCAGACGGGAGCAGTAAACAAAGGGGAGGCAGCAGACGGGAGCAGTAAACAAAGGGGAGGCAGCAGACAGGAGCAGTAAACAAAGGGGAGGTAGCAGACAGCAGTAAACAAAGGGAAGGTAGCAGACAGGAGCAGTAAACAAAGGGGAGGCAGCAGACAGGAGCAGTAAACAAAGGGGAGGCAGCAGACGGGAGCAGTAAACAAAGGGGAGGCAGCAGACGGGAGCAGTAAACAAAGGGGAGGTAGCAGACAGGAGCAGTAAACAAAGGGGAGGTAGCAGACAGCAGTAAACAAAGGGGAGGCAGCAGACGGGAGCAGTAAAACAAAGGGGAGGTAGCAGACAGGAGCAGTAAACAAAGGGGAGGTAGCAGACGGGAGCAGTAAACAAAGGGGAGGTAGCAGACGGGAGCAGTAAACAAAGGGGAGGTAGCAGACGGGAGCAGTAAACAAAGGGGAGGTAGCAGACGGGAGCAGTAAACAAAGGGGAGGCAGCAGACGGGAGCAGTAAACAAAGGGGAGGTAGCAGACGGGAGCAGTAAACAAAGGGGAGGCAGCAGACGGGAGCAGTAAACAAAGGGGAGGTAGCAGACAGGAGCAGTAAACAAAGGGGAGGTAGCAGACAGGAGCAGTAAACAAAGGGGAGGTAGCAGACGGGAGCAGTAAACAAAGGGAGGCAGCAGACAGGAGCAGTAAACAAAGGGGAGGTAGCAGACAGGAGCAGTAAACAAAGGGGAGGTAGCAGACAGGAGCAGTAAACAAAGGGGAGGTAGCAGACGGGAGCAGTAAACAAAGGGGAGGCAGCAGACGGGAGCAGTAAACAAAGGGGAGGTAGCAGACAGGAGCAGTAAACAAAGGGGAGGTAGCAGACGGGAGCAGTAAACAAAGGGGAGGTAGCAGACAGGAGCAGTAAACAAAGGGGAGGCAGCAGACGGGAGCAGTAAACAAAGGGGAGGTAGCAGACAGGAGCAGTAAACAAAGGGGAGGTAGCAGACAGGAGCAGTAAACAAAGGGAGAACAGTAGAGTAGGAGCTGCAAGGGAGAATAAGGAGAAAGTAGATAAGCAGGTAAAAAAAACACAATAAAACAGGGAAGGTGAAAAAAATATATATGTGGCCAGAACAAAACAAAGAGAAGAATTCTTCCCTTCTGTTCTGGCCACATATATATTTTTTTCACCTTCCCTGTTTTATTGTTTTTTTTTACCTGCCTATCTACTTTCTTCTTATTCTCCCTTGCAGCTCCTACTCCTTTGTTCTTCCTTTGTTCTCCCTATTCTATGCAGCCTCAAGTCACTCAGTCATCTTCTAAAATAAATAAACAAAACCCATACAAGTTATGAGGGAAGTGCTTCATTTTCCCTGAAGCAGGAGGCAAACATTCTACTGGAGTGTACCCTGGGTGTGCTGACACGTGCTCCATGCAAATCCCTTGTGAGGGTGACCACAAGAAGCTTCTCCATTTGCATCCGTCCACTCCCTGCATCTCATCCTCAACCACTCGCCTTCTTGCTCTCATCAATCTCACATACTCAACCCCTCTATCCACTAACTTGACAATGAGTCATCCTCTCTCACTCCTTATATCTATTCCAGTGTGTGCATTTCCTGCACATACTAGCCTGTCTACGACAACAGGAAACACAGACAAAACAAATCACCAGACAGCAGTAATCTTCCACCAAGAAAGTGGGAGGCATCAGAAATGTAAACAAATGAGAAGTAAAAGGCCAACTAACCTTTATATCTGCCTGTGCCTTAGCTTCTGGCAAATCACAAATAGATGGAATATCAGAGGATGGAGTCACGGCTTCCTTGTCGCTGTCGGTTCGTGGCAGCAGCTGGGAGGACGAGGTGCCCAGGCCGCTGGAGGGGGAGAGGGGGCAGTCGTAGGCACAGGCCTCGGCGATGGCCTTCACCAAGTCCTCGTCCTCACTGGAGCGCCAACCCAGCCAACCCACCTCAGGCTGACTGCACCGGGCAATGACCGCTCCATTGGCATGCCTGGGTAAGGATTGATTTGATTGATTTTGTGTTACGTGTGTTAGTTTTGCATGATTATACGTAAAAGTGTGTTGTCTAATATTAACCCCTTCACGCCCAGATCTTCCCTTTGCTATATAAAATTGTCTGTCGTTAGCCATAAAATTACGAAAAGTAACTAAATAGACCAAATCAGTTAGTCGACAAGTATACTAAACAGGTCATAACTATAAAATATTGCTTATATTCATTAAAAATTGTCTAATGGTAGCTAAATTACAATGAAAATTACGTTCTGGGCGTGAAGGGGTTAATGCCAAAAAAAGGGGAATGTGCCAGCCATCAGAGGTCATGCGGCACACCTGAGTAAAGAAAAAAAAACCTGTTTCTAGTATTGATGAATGTTTCTTTGCTTTTCTTTTTTTCCCTTTTTTTGGCCTGAGTAAGGAAAAAGCAAATAAACATTCATCCATACTTGAAACAGGTGTAACATTCATTCTTATTTTCCTATTGATCAGCAGTTTGGAGCTACAAGGATGCATTCGACCTATAGTTTTATAGAGTATAGACATATTTTAACATTTCATTTCATTTCAACATTTTAGAGTATAGACCTATAGATTTTACCTTTTTAAATTCCCAAATATCCCAAATAATTCCTAAATCAAGTTTCTAGTTCATTTTTTACACAATTAATTTCAAATATTGATTCCTAACAGTATATTCATCATTCTCATTACCTCCACACCACGGCTGGAATCCTCTTTGCAGCCCTGAAGCGAGCCACAAAGTCTAGTACGTTGTCGTTGATGGATGCGGGCACCACCAGCTTCTTGGGGTAGGTGGGACACAGCTGGTAGTCATTATTAGCCAGGGAGATGCGCCACGCCCCCCCTAGGTCAAAGCCAAGGCGACGCACCTGGAATAACACATGAAGGAGTGAGCTATGGGAGATTGTTGGGATCAGAAATAGTCTAGACATTGCTGACATGACAGGGGCGATCTGATAGAAGTTTTTAAGTGGATAAAGGGATACAATATAGGCAATGTAGGAAAAGTTCTTACGGCTATTAACCAGGATAGAACAAGAAGTAACGGATTCAAGCTGGAAAAGCGTAATTTAAAAAAGAAATAGGGAAAAACTGGTTCACAAATAGGGTGGTAAATGATGGAATGAACTCAGTCATCGGGTAGTTAGTGCGGAGTCAATAGGGAGCTTTTAAAAGGAGGTAGATTATTTTATGGATGGGGATGCAAGGTGGATGTAGGTAGTGTTAAGTACAGGGGGTACCTGGGGACCATCAGTGAAAGGGGCCACAATACATAATAAAAAATATATAAAAAAAAAAAAAAAAATTAAAGGCATTTATAGGTAACTGACCTCTTCATCAAACATCTTTTCAGCCCTAGCGGCGTAGGACTGCTGGCCTTCGGGGTCAGTGAGGGCGAGGGCGTTGTGCAGGTCCCTCACCTCCTCCATATTCCACATGTAGAAGGCAAAGGCAAACACATTCTCCAGGCGTTGGGGGAGGGACAAGGCCTTGGTGAGGCGCCGCTGCCACTCGGCACACTGCTCGCCCGTCGGGAACGTACACCTAAAAACAACACAATAACATAGAGTAACACTCATTACATAGGGAAAGACTATTATTATTATTAACTGAATATATTTTTAAGGTAAAGGTAATAAATAAACTTCCCATTACCTAACGCAATCAACGTACACCTGGGCACAGCACAATAACAGTACTCATTACATAGGTACAGACTATTACCTACTATTATTAACTGAAATATTTTTAAGGTAAAGTTAATAAATAAGCTTTCCATTACCTAACGCAATCAAAGCATATAAACAAAGAAAAATATATGGAAAATAATCTCAATTAACCTACAAAACCAATCTTAAAAAGCTATATCAACATTAGGAAACTATGAAGGAACTGAAAACTGAAGAAAAAATACTATAAACACCCTGAAATCATGAACACTGAAAAAACATGACTAGAAAAACTGAAACAAGAACAAAAACATGACTAGAAAAACTGAAACAAGAACAAAAACATGACTAGAAAAACTGAAACAAGAACAAAAACATGGACTAGAAAAACTGAAACAAGAACAAAAACATGACTAGAAAAACTGAAACAAGAACAAAAACATGGACTAGAAAAACTGAAACAAGAACAAAAACATGACTAGAAAAACTGAAACAAGAACAAAAACATGACTAGATAAACTGAAACAAGAACAAAAACATGACTAGAAACTGAAAAGAAAAAACTGCAAAAAAACAAGAACAAAAAACATGACTAGAAAAACTGAAACAAGAACAAAAACATGACTAGAAAAACTGAAACAAGAACAAAAACATGGACTAGAAAAACTGAAACAAGAACAAAAACATGACTACCGTAGATAACAGTGAAGTCGCCACCTGCAGTCATGTCGCCAGCCGCCAAATATTACGAATTATAGCATCACTACTGATTTTTATGTGCCACTGAAGATGTTACACAGTAGTTTATATCATGACTGTATAATCTATCCTGTTTCAGCGTTGTTTTATGCTTTGTATCTGCAAATATAACTGTTGCGCATTTTGCTTCTCACGTTTTTCTTCGCGCGATGACAGACAGTAAACAATAGCTTTTCGGGCGACAGGACACAAGACTTGCCAGATCTTTCAAACTTGAATAGAATTTATTTTCACGTTGGCAGAGGAATTTTTATATATCCAAGCATCTTCCGCAGCTAATATATATAGCGACTTGTTTTACTTTACCTCTAATTTCCCTGAATTCCCCAGTGGCGACTCAACTGTTGGGTTAAAATACTAGCTGGCGACTTTACTGTAGTAGGTATAGTGAAGTCGCCACTCGGTTTTATTTTTGTAATGTGTTCATTTATAGCCCTAATATGACACAGATGAAGACACAAAATGACACAGACTTTCCAGATAGCCCCTTCTAACTTTTCTGAAATCATGGATGTAGAAATGTAAGTATTAACGCCACCACACGTCTGTAAATAACAAAGAAACGTAGAACTGGCGACTTGACTGTTATCTACGGTAGAAAAACTGCAACAAGAACAAAAACATGAAGACTAGAAAAACTGTAACAAGAACAAAAACATGACTAGAAAAACTGTAACAAGAACAAAAACATGAAGACTAGAAAAACTGAAACAAGAACAAAAACATGGACTAGAAAAACTGTAACAAGAACAAAAACATGAAGACTAGAAAAACTGTAACAAGAACAAAAACATGACTAGAAAAACTGTAACAAGAACAAAAACATGAAGACTAGAAAAACTGAAACAAGAACAAAAACATGGACTAGAAAAACTGAAACAAGAACAAAAACATGAAGACTAGAAAAACTGAAAACAATACATTTGCTTATAATAGCTTTACAAAGACATGATGTGTGAATTGTATTTGCTTAATGGCATTCACCCTTTCTGATCCTGTGTGGGAAATATCCATACAAAGGCAGACCCCTAACACACACACACACACACAAAAAAAAGAACTGGCAATCGTGAGTCCGACTCGCGTGGACAAGACCCTGGGTGAATAACACATGCCTGCAGGGATGGCTGCCGGCAAGGACTTTAACTATTGGAGCTCTCAGTGGTGGGGTGCGTGTGTTAATATGTCACCAACTCTCTCCATAACCTCCATTCTCTCTCTCTCTCTCTCTCTCTCTCTCTGCTCTCTCTCTCTCTCTCTCTCTCTCTCTCTCTCTCTCTCTCTCTCTCTAACCTCTCGGATCACCATAACAAGAGACTATACTAAAGAGAGAGA
>JACEEZ010011645.1:77500-115000 GCA_016584305.1 Chionoecetes opilio
TAGTGTCTTTACAGAGGAGGTAGAGGAAGAATATTTCCCGACACTCCACCACCTCCACCACGCCGAGGGGAATGTGGTAGGTGGCATCCCGCTGCTGCAGGAACACCCGGTAGTTGGAGTGGGCGATGAGGCCCTCCGAGGTGCGTCCCACAAACTGGGCGTATTCCCCGCTCAAGGGAATGAACGGAATGGACAGCGAGGGTTCGTCAAACTGGCAGATCTGCTTCGGATAGGAGTCTTGGGCCGCTAGTACCTGGGGGGACAGGACGAACGGGTTATTGGTGGCACACTTACCAGTCAATACAACATAAGGAGGCTACAAAAGAACATATGAAGAGCATAAGGAAGCTACAAAAGAACATAAGAACATAAGAAAATAATAAGGAAGCTACTAAAAGAACATAAGAAGAACATAAGCAAATAAGGAAGCTACAAAAGAACATATGAAGAACATAAGCAAATAAGGAAGCTACAAAAGAACATAAGAAGAACATAAGAACATAATAAGGAAGCTACAAAAGAACCTAAGAACATAATAAGGAAGCTACAAAAGAACATATGAAGAACATAAGCAAATAAGGAAGCTACAAAAGAACATATGAAGAACATAAGCAAATAAGGAAGCTACAAAAGAACATAAGAAGAACATAAGCAAATAAGGAAGCTACAAAAGAACATAAGAAGAACATAAGCAA
Source organism: Chionoecetes opilio (assembly GCA_016584305.1). Lineage (NCBI taxonomy): Eukaryota > Metazoa > Arthropoda > Malacostraca > Decapoda > Majidae > Chionoecetes > Chionoecetes opilio. The sequence goes on from JACEEZ010011645.1 coordinate 78,196, forward strand.
ATAAGGAAGCTACAAAAGAACTTAAGAAGAACATAAGAAAATAAGGAAGCTACAAAAGAACTTAAGAAGAACATAAGAAAATAAGGAAGCTACAAAAGAACATAAGAACATAAGGAAGCTACAAAAGAACATAAGAAGAACATGAGAACATAAGGACGCTACAAAAGAACATAAGAAAATAAGGACGCTACAAAAGAACATAAGAAAATAAGGACGCTACAAAAGAACATAAGAACATAAGAAAATAATAAGGAAGCTACAAAAGAACATAAGAAAATAAGGAAGCTACAAAAGAACATAAGAAAATAAGGAAGCTACAAAAGAACATAAGAAAAATAAGGAAGCTACAAAAGAACATAAGAAGAACATAAGAAAATAAGGAAGCTACAAAAGAACATAAGAACATAAGGAAGCTACATAAGAACATAAGGAAGCTACAAAAGAACATAAGGAAATAGACTTGGGGAGACAGGAGGAATGGGTATTGGTGACGCGATTCTCGATCAAAAAAATAAAAAAATAAAATATATAAATAAGGAAGCTACAACAACAACAACAATGTTGACAATATTCAATGAATGACGTATTCAATGTGCCAATAAAGTTATCTTATCTTATCTTAAAGTTATCTTAACAACAACAACAACAACAACAACAACAACAACCACAACAACAACCACCACCACCACGTAGACACAATAAACACAAATAAGGGAAACAATAACATACAGAATAAAGATATATAGAATATAAGACATAATATACTGTAGATATAGAGAATAACACACGAGAGCCCTGCACAATAACAATGATGCATGTCACGGACTCAAACGTGTGGGTCTATCGGCCTCTTGTAGCTTCCTTATGTTTTTGTGTTATGGGTATCTTAAATAAGGCTTCTTGAAATTTTAATCTTACCAACTCACTTAGTTAGGTTATACATTTGCTGCAAAATTAGTATATGTATTATTAACAAAGCTATTACTGTTGCTATTTTCTCAATTTCATTATACAATTATATATCTATATCTATAGCTTTCTGTATTATGCTCTCTCTCTCTCTTCTCTTTCTCTCTCTCTCTCTCTATCACTGTTTCTGTTTTCCCAATTGCCTTGTATAATTCTTCATCTATATCTATAGCTTTCTGTATTATGCTCTCTCTCTCTCTCTCTCTCTAGCTTTCTGTATTATGCTCTCTCTCTCTCTCTCTAGCTTTCTGTATTATGCTCTCTCTCTTCTTCTCTCTAGCTTTCTTATTTATGCTCTCTCTCTCTCTCTAGCTTCGTATATGCTCGCGCTCTCTCTCTCTCTCTCTCTCTCCTCTTCTCTCTCTCTCTCTCTCTCTCTCTCTCTCTCTCTCTCTCTCTCTCTCTCTCTCTCTCTCTCTCTCTCAACACCAATAACTCAATTAATATAAAGTAATTTGTTGGACCTCAATTAATATAAATAATTAGTTGGACCTTCAAAGTTAACAAATTTCACTTTCTGACTCTCTATGTGTGTATATTTACCTACCTAGTTGTAGTACACAGGGCATGAACTAACCTCATTGGGTCGGTCCTACCTCCATTTCTATATATATACTACTTAAATATAAATGGCACCATCATTTTCCAGCAAGGACAACATAACCTAGGTTGTATATAAACGATGACTATAACTGATCAATAATGAGGAGTGAGGGGCGTGGATGGGTACAACGTTTGCACACACGGACACAGGTGTTTTGAGCAGCAGGTGGTGGTGGTGGTGGTGGTGGTGGAGGCAGGACCACCCCAGATAAGGGTGACTCACCTCCCACCACCTGTATGATCTTTATCGGAGCTTACCAGTCAGTCCCCACATAGGAGGAGGGTATTAGGGTGGGGTGTGTGTGGGGGGGGGGAGAGAGAGAGAGAGGAGAGAGAGAGGAGAGAGAGGGAGAGAGAGAGGAGAGAGAGAGGAGAGAGAGAGATGAGAGGAGAGTGACGAGTGAGAGAGGAGAGAGAGAGAGAGAGACGAAGAGGAGAGAGAGAGAGAGAGATAGATCATGTGACGACACTTGCAAGAATCCAGCGAGGGATGTGAGTACAGAGAAGATAGATCTGTGCGCCACTTGATGGTCTACCTACTGTGATATCACATCATCATTAATTTAGCTCTCTATTCACCAAATCTCTTTTTCACCGGATATTTCTCGGGGATCTGCAGGTAATCTTCAAGCAGTGTCTCAAGGTTCTCTCTCTCTCTCTCTCTCTCTCTCTCTCCTTTTCTCTCTCTCTCTCTCTCTCTCCCCCCCCTCTCTCTCTCTTCTCCTCTCTCTCTCTCTCTCTCCATAAACTTCCCAAAATTTCCAGCAAAACTTTCTCTCCTTTCTGGGCTTCTCCTTCCATGCCTATGTAAGGTAATACCAGATACTAGTGACTCACCACACAACACTGCATCCATCCTCTTACATCCATCTCTTACGTCTCATGGCCTTTTGCAGCTTCCTTAGTTTCATGTTCTTATAAACCCCTTGAGACCCAGAACGTAATTCCCATTGTAATTTAGCTACCATTAGACGATTTTTAGTGACTATAAGCAATATTTTATAGATATGACCTGTTTAGTATCCTTGTCCACTAACTAGTTTGGTATATTTAGTTAGTTTTTGTAATTTTATGGCTAAGAGACAATTTATTTATAGCCAAGGAAAGATTTGGGCGTGAAGGGGTTAATGGACAAATTTAACTGAACCCCCTATGGTCCAAACCCAGAAGGGTATCATTTTTTTTTTCATTGCTAAACTTCCTGCCTTTCTCCTTTCTCTCACCTATTCTTATAAATTATCTGGTCTATCTTTATTATATTTTCGTATTTTTTGTTCTGCTCAATCCTAGTTCCTCCATTTCTTTCATTTAGCTCTCAAGGTAAAATTACTGGTCTTTTAATTTTATTTTGGATTTTTGGTTACTCTCTCTCGCTCTCTCAAATTTCCTCCGTTTCTCACATTCTCACTATCGTATAAAATCTGCGTCTATTTTTATTATATTTCGTATTTAGTTTAGTTTAGTCTTCTCTCTAAATTTCTCTTTCTCACTATTCTTAAAATTATCTCGTTAGGTAAATTTCAGTTTAGTTTTCTTCTACTCTCTACTCTCGTCTTCTAAATTTCCTCCTCTTCTAAGTATTTATAAATATCTCGTCTATTTATATATTTTGTATTTCTTACTTTTATTCTCTCTCTCTCTCTCTAAATTTCCTCCTTGCTCTCCTTTCTCACATATTCTTATAAATTATCTCGTCTATTTTTATTATATTTTCGTATTTTTTTTTTTTAATTATCTTTCTTTCTTTGCATCAGATTATCTTATAGGTCATGGACTCAAGAGGGGCGTGAAGGGTAACGCACTAATCAGTGCCAATCATTACTCATGCACTGTCACTGAGCTGCAAAAACCAACAGTCTCTCTCTCTCTCTCTTTTCTTCTCTCTCCATAAACCGTGTGTGACCCAGAATTGCCACTAAAATAGTAATACCAGTACGTGAAGGTATGTCTTGTATGTACATTATCTGATACCGCCAAAGCACCAGCTTACCTCTTCCATTATAGCTTTGTCAACAACTTTTCAAAACACAACCTCACTGGTAAGTGGATGTTGTCCCCTGTTCCTCCCAATTTCCTCTATTCATCCTCCAAGGCTGGTTGTCCTGGAATTTAGGAAAAATTACGAATTCTTAAACTCACCAAGTCGCCCTCTGCAGCTACTTATACTCAAATCTCCAATTTCCGTCCTTTCTTTCATTTCTCTCACATATTCTTATAAATTATCTCGTCTATTTTTATTATATTTTCGTATTTCTTCTTTTATTATCTCTCTCTCTCTCTCTCTCTAAATTTCCTCCTTTCTTTCATTTCTCTCACATATTCTTATAAATTATCAGGTCTCTTTATTATATTTTCGTATTTCTTCTTTTTATTCATCGCTCTCTCTCTCTCTCTCTCTCTCTCTAAATTTCCTCCTTCTCTCATTTCTTATAATTATCTGGTCTCTTTATTATATTTCGTATTTCTTCTTTTATTCATCTCTCTCTCTCTCTCTCTCTCTCTCCTTCTCTCTCATTCTCTCTCTTCTCTCTTCTCTCTCTAAATTTCCTCCTTTCTCTCAATATTCTTATAAATTATCTCGTCTATTTTTATTATATTTTCGTATTTTTTTTTTTTATTCATCTTTCTTTATTTTGCATCAGATTATCTTATAGTGTCATGACTCAGAGGGGACAGTGACTCACCACCTATCAGTGTCATCATTACTCATGGTCATGTGTCACTGAGTCTGCAAATAACCAACCAGTTCTCTCTCTCTCTCTCTCTCTCTCTCTTCTCTCTCTCTTCTCTCTGCTCTACGTCTCCTCTTCTCATCTCTCTCGTCTTCTCTCTCTCCATCTCTCTCTCTCTCTCTCTCTCTCTCTCCATAAACGTGTGTGACCCCAGAATATAGCCAACTAAAATTAGTAATACCAGTAGCGTGAAGGTATGTCTGTGTATGTACATTATCTGATAACCGCCAAAGCACCAGCTACCTCTCATTGATAAGCTTTGTCAACAATCTTTCAACAACACAAACCCTCACCTGGTAAGTGGATGTGTCCCCTGTTCCTCCACCACTATCCTCACAGTCCATCCTCACGGGCTGGTGTGTCCTGGGAATGCAAGGGAAAAAACAGAATTACAAAACTAGCCAAACTCATCCAACAATGCAAAAGTGACACAATAGAATGACAAAACTAGCCCAACTCACCCAACAATGCAAAAGTGACACAATAGAATGACAAAACTAGCCCAACTCACCCAACAATGCAAAAAGCAAAACAATAGAATGACAAAACTAGCCCAACTCACCCAACAACGCAAAAGCGACACAATAGAATGACAAAACTAGCCCAACTCACCCAACAATGCAAAAGCGACACAATAGAATGACAAAACTAGCCCAACTCGCCCTGCAATGCACAAGCAAAACAATAGAATGACAAAACTAGCCCAACTCACCCAACAACGCAAAAGCGACACAATAGAATGACAAAACTAGCCCAACTCGCCCTGCAAAAGCGACACAATAAAATGACAAAACTAGCTAAACTCACCCAACAATGCAAAAGCGAATAGAATGACAAAACTAGCCCAACTCACTAACAACACAAGTGACAAAATAGAATGACAAAACTAGCCCAACTCACCAACAATGCAAAAGCGACAAAAATAGAATGACAAAACTAGCCCAACTCACCCAACAATGCCACAGCGACACAATAGAATGACAAAACTAGCCCAAACTCACCCAACAATGCAAAAGCGACACAATAGAATGACAAAACTAGCCCAACTCACACAACAATGCCACAGCGACACAATAGAATTACAAAAACTAGCCCAACTCGCCCAACAATGCAAAAGCGACACAATAGAATGACAAAAACTAGCCAACTCACCCAACAATGCAAAAGCGACACAATAGAATGACAAAACTAGCCCAACTCACCCAACAATGCAAAAGCGACAAAATAGAATTACAAAACTAGCCCAACTCACCCAACAATGCAAAAGCGACACAATAGAATGACAAAACTAGCCCAACTCACCCAACAATGCAAAAGCGACACAATAGAATGACAAAACTAGCCCAACTCACCAACAATGCAAAAGCGACACAATAGAATGACAAAACTAGCCCAACTCACCCAACAATGCAAAAGCGACAAAATAGAATTACAAAACTAGCCAACTCATCCAACAATGCAAAAGCGACACAATAGAATGACAAAACTAGCCCAACTCACCCAACAATGCAAAAGCGACACAATAGAATGACAAAACTAGCCCAACTCACCCAACAATGCAAAAGCGACACAATAGAATGACAAAACTAGCCCAACTCACCCAACAATGCAAAAGCGACAAAATAGAATGACAAAACTAGCCCAACTCACCCAACAATGCAAAAGCGACAAAATAGAATGACAAAACTAGCCCAACTCACCCTGCAAAAGCGACACGATAGGTGTCTTGCACGTGACGTCACAGCCCTTATTGTGGCTGCGACAGGCGCGGGAAATGCGAGCTGGAGGACCAACAAACTCCACTTGCCGCCCGTGTTAGCCAGCTTATGGTAGTTTTCCCCTACCAAAGATATGTTTATCAGTATAAAAGATATACTGTTGTCTTCGGAAATGTTTGTTCTATAATATTATCAAATAAAAAACCGTAAAACACACTAAAGAAAGGCCATTATCAGACTTTCAAGAAATATACATTAACTTAATATTCTATTAAACTCTTCGTCATTTAATATTTTGCTCGAAAACTTTTTACATGGAGAATATGAATAGAAGCGGAATTTCATTAGCTTTCCATTGATATATTTCGTTATCTGATAAATGAATTAGCAGCATGTATAAATTAGCGTTACCTAAATAAATAACCTCATCAATCGGGAAAATTACCCGATTTCATGATGTTATTTATTTATTTAACGCTTCATTTATGCATGCTGCTAATTCATTTATCAGATAACGAAATGTATCAATGGCAAGCTAATGAAATTCCGCTTCTATTCATATTCTCCATGTAAAAAGTTTTCGAGCAAAATATTAAATGACGAAGAGTTTAATAGAATATTAAGTTCATGTATATTTCTTGAAAGTCTGATAATGGCCTTTCTTTAGTGTGTTTTACAGTTTTTTATTTGATAATATTATAGAACAAACATTTCCGAAGATAACAATATATCTTTTATACTGATAAACATATTATTTAGTAGGGGAAAATGACCATTAAGCTGGCAAACACGGGCGGCAAGTGGAGTTTGTTGGTCCTCCAGCTCGCATTTCCCGCACTTTTCGCCTGCACAGCGAGGGCTGTGACGTCACGTGCAAGACACCTATAGAATGACAAAACTAGCCCAACTCACCCAACAATGCAAAAGCGACACAATAGAATGACAAAACTAGCCCAACTCACCCAACAATGCAAAAGCGACACAATAGAATGACAAAACTAGCCCAACTCACCCAACAATGCAACAGCGACACAATAGAATGACAAAACTAGCCCAACTCACCACTGCCACAGCGACAAATAAATACAAAACTAGCCCAACTCACCCTGCAAAAGCGACAAAATAGAATGACAAAACTAGCCCAACTCACCCAACAATGCAAAAGCGACAAAATAGAATGACAAAACTAGCCCAACTCACCCAACAATGCAACAGCGACACAATAGAATGACAAAACTAGCCCAACTCACCCAACAATGCAAAAGCGACAAAATAGAATGACAAAACTAGCCCAACTCACCCAACAATGCAACAGCGACACAATAGAATGACAAAACTAGCCCAACTCACCCAACAATGCAAAAGCGACACAATAGAATTACAAAACTAGCCAACTCACCAACAATGCCACAGCGACACAATAGAATGACAAAACTAGCCCAACTCACCCAACAATGCCACAGCGACACAATAGAATGACAAAACTAGCCCAACTCACCCAACAATGCAACAGCGACACAATAGAATGACAAAACTAGCCCAACTCACCCAACAATGCCACAGCGACACAATAGAATGACAAAACTAGCCCAACTCACCAACAATGCAACAGCGACACAATAGAATGACAAAACTAGCCCAACTCGCCCAACAATGCAAAAGCGACAAAATAGAATGACAAAACTAGCCCAACTCACCCAACAATGCAAAAGCGACACAATAGAATGACAAAACTAGCCCAACTCACCCAACAATGCAAAAGCGACACAATAGAATGACAAAAACTAGCCCAACTCACCCAACAATGCAAAAGCGACAAAATAGAATGACAAAACTAGCCCAACTCACCCAACAATGCAACAGCGACACAATAGAATGACAAAACTAGCCCAACTCACCCAACAATGCAAAAGCGACAAAATAGAATGACAAAACTAGCCCAACTCACCCAACAATGCAAAAGCGACAAAATAGAATGACAAAACTAGCCCAACTCACCCAACAATGCAAAAGCGACAAAATAGAATGACAAAACTAGCCCGGGCTAAACTCACCCAACAATGCAACAGCGACAAAATAGAATGACAAAACTAGCCCAACTCACCAACAATGCAAAAGCGACAAAATAGAATGACAAAACTAGCCCAACTCGCCCAACAATGCAAAAGCGACAAAATAGAATTACAAAACTAGCCCAACTCACCCAACAATGCAAAAGCGACAAAATAGAATTACAAAACTAGCCCAACTCACCCAACAATGCAACAGCGACAAAATAGAATGACAAAACTAGCCCAACTCACCCAACAATGCAACAGCGACACAATAGAATGACAAAACTAGCCCAACTCACCCAACAATGCAACAGCGACAAAATAGAATGACAAAACTAGCCCAACTCACCCAACAATGCAACAGCGACAAAATAGAATGACAAAACTAGCCCAACTCACCCAACAATTAGTGGTAAAATATATCAATGTAAAATCTGAATAGTAACACACAATGCTGTACGAGTATATAAAAGTTCAATTAGTGGTGAAATAGAGAAATATAAAATCACATATGCTGTACACAGTAGATATATATAAGTTCCATTAGTCGTGGAATAGAGAAATATAAAATTAGAATAGTAACCCATATATGTATGTTAAGCTAGGAATAATCTACACATTCCTGTAAAGTCAAAGATAGTTCTCAGTAGTCCAGCTGAAGTTCCAGACTGTAAAACCTATATGAATACAACAATAAAGTTAACCCCTTCACGCCCAGATCTTTCCTTTGCTATAAAAAATCTTATGCTGTCGAGCCATAGAATTACGAAAATAACTTAATATAGGGTACCAAATTAGTTAGTCGACAAGGATACTAAACAGGTCATACATAGCTATTAAATATTGCTTATAATCACTAAAAATTGTCTACTGCTACCCAAATTACAATGGAAATTACGTTCTGGGTCTCAAGGGGTTAAACAAAAAAAACAAAAAATCTTCATCCTCTCTTTCCCTCTGTATCTTATAGTTTACATTCCCTATAGTTTTGGGGATGCAGAAATATCTTAATTGGTTTAGAATAGACACAGATGCATGTAGGACAGTAATGGCATGATGAGATAGCCATCGGGGAGAGCCATGATATGCAAAACGTGCCTTACAGGGGCGATGGAATGATGTCACGCCAAGACTTAATATAGATTTAATATAGAGATAGCATGACTGATATCAAACAGGTTAACCCCTTGACGCCCAGAACGTCATTTCCTTTGTATTTTGGCTACCATTAGACTATTTAAATGAGTGTTAGCAATATTTTATAGCTATGACCTGTTTAATACCCGTTGTCCACTGTCTAATTTGGTATATTAAGCTACTTTTCGTAATTTTATGGCTAACAACAGACGATTTTGGATATTATCAATGCAAAGATCTGGGCGTGAAGGGGTTAAATGTCAAATCAGGCACATGTAGTAATTTGATACAAGCAGACTCTAGGATACCAAAAGTTCAAAACACACATGGACATTAACCCCGTGAGGCCTAGAACGTAATTTCCATTGTAATTTGGGTAGGCCATTAGACGATTTTTAGTTAATATAAGCAATATTTTATAGATATGCCCTGTTAAGTATCCTTGCCGACTAGCTAATTTGGTATATTTAGCTAGTTTTTGTAATTTTATGGCTAACAACAGACCATTTTTTTATAGCAAAGGAAAGATCTGGGCGTGAAGGGCCTAGCTGATGGCATGCTTTGAATTGGGTGATTCATGAAAAACTAACTCAAACTATACTACAAAAAAACAAAAACAAAATATTATAACACATGTATGATAAAGATGATTGGAATTATTCTTTCAACTTAACATAGAAATAATATTATGTTAATTCTTTACAGTAGCATATGAATGTCAGATGAGAGAGAGAGAGAGGAAAGAGAGAGAGAGAGAGAGAAGAGAGGAAGAGAGAGAGAGAGAGAAGAGAGAAGAGAAGAGAGAATAGAAGAGAGAGAGAAGAGAGAGAAAGAGAAGAAAAGAGAGAGAATAAGAGAGAATAAGAGAATAAGAGAGAATAAGAGAGAATAAGAGAATAAGAGAATAAGAGAATAAGAGAGAATAAGAGAGAATAAGAGAGAGAATAAGAGAGAATAAGAGAGAGAATAAGAGAGAATAAGAGAGAATAAGAGAGAGAATAAGAGAGAGAATAAGAGAGAGAATAAGAGAATAAGAGAGAATAAGAGAGAATAAAAGAATAAGAGAATAAGAGAATAAGAGAGAATAAGAGAATAAGAGAGAATAAGAGAATAAGAAAAGAGAATAAGAAAGAGAATAAGAGAGAATAAGAAAGAGAGAATAAGAGAGAATAAGAGAGAGAATAAGAGAATAAGAGAGAATAAGAAAGAGAGAATAAGACAGAATAAGAGAATAAGAGAATAAGAGAATAAGAATAAGAGAGAATAAGAAAGAATAAGAAAGAGAGAATAAGAAATAATAAGAAAGAGAAAAGAGAATAAGAGAGAGAGAGAATTCATAGATAAAAACACATCTGGCACCCCAATACAGGCAAAGTTGTGTGAGATCCTATACAGCAGCTCAGCACTCCACCTCATCTGATGGCTTTATATCAATAGGTCATAACATATCTTATTTATTATTATTATTATTATAGAGGTATATAGCTATTATCAATTATTTGCTTTAGTACTTAAGTTCATTCCCTCGTCCATATATTATGTTGTTGTTTTTCTTGTATGCCTTCGGGTGAGAATTAAATTATTATTATTATTATTATTGGTTTCTGTTTGCGCAACATTTAACCCTCTCAGCAACATAGTACTTCTGTCATAACTCTCTTGTGGATCCTTCTATGTAACCTCTTAGCTATGTCTCCGTAACAATCATTATTTCACTAGGGTTGAAACTCCCATCCAAACTTTGGTTATTGTAGATTTGGACTTCACAAATATTCTATCTTCCATAATAATTTCCATCCGGATTCCCTCAATGATCATCTTGCTCTTGTAACAATTAACACTAGGTGCTTTATCATTAGCTTTACCGTACCTTCAGTAAGTGTCAGTTTCTAGATGGAAATATAAAAATAGGCAGAGTGGCTAGAGATACGGAGCCGAATCCTTTAACCCCTTCACGCCCAGATCTTTCCTTGGCTATAAAAAATTGTATGTAGTCGAGCCATAAAATTACAAAAACTAACTGAATATACCAAATTAGTTAGTTGACACTCGACAAGGATATTAAACAGGTCATATCTATAAATATTGCTTATATTCATTAAAATGTCTTATGGTAGCCAAATTACAATGGAAATTACGTTCTGGGTCTCAAGGGGTTAATGCTGTGGCTTAAAGGCCGTGTCACACAGACACTTTTTCCGGCATCTTTTGGTATTTTGCTACCAAAAGATGCCTGTAGTGGTGGCGAACAAATGCGCATTCGTCACATGGCGTTTTGGCTACGAGCATCTTCTTGCACCATTCATAAGTCTTGAATTGAAGAATACGATTGAAATGAATACGATTGAAGTCTTCTTGCACGATTCATAATGTTAGTTTTGTCAAAATTGGTTGCTGGTCCCGGAAGATGCCAGTAGAAGATGCTCGTAGCCGAAACGCCGTATGACGAACGCGCATTTTTTTGCCACCACTACGGGCATCTTTTGGTAGCAAAATACCAAAAGATGCCAGAAAAAGTGTCCGTGTGACACGGCCTTAAGTTAGAGGTAATACGTACGTACTCTCTTTTAATGGAGCTAATTATACAGTGGCCGCATTCCAGCTGTGATTGTCCAGAGATATGACAGCGGTAATATATAAGAACCAAATGACCCTCATTTGATTTATATATTGTGTGAACTTTTTTTTTTGGGGGGGGGGGGGACATTACAATGCATTCTTGACGCGGCAGACCAGCATCACCCACTCACAAGGAGTTCGGGTCGATTCGGCCGTATTTTTTTCAGCCGTTAACCATTTCGGCCGTGAGACGTTTAGGCCGTGAGACGTTTAGGCCGTGAGACGTTTAGGCCGTGAGACGTTTAGGCCGTGAGACGTTTAGGCCGTGAGACGTTAAGGCCGTGAGACGTTTAGGCCGTGAGACGTTTAGGGCGTGAGACGTTTAGGCCGTGAGACGTTTAGGCCGTGAGACTTTAGGCCGTGAGACGTTTAGGCCGTGAGACGTTAGGCCGTGAGACGTTTAGGCCGTGAGACGTTTAGGCCGTGAGACGTTTAGGCCGTGAGACGTTTAGGCCGTGAGACGTTTAGGCCGTGAGACGTTTAGGCCGTGAGACGTTTAGGCCGTGAGACGTTTAGGCCGTGAGACGTTTAGGCCGTGAGACGTTTAGGCCGTGAGATGTTTAGGCCGTGAGACGTTTAGGCCGTGAGACGTTTAGGCCGTGAGACGTTTAGGCCGTGAGATGTTTAGGCCGTGAGACGTTTAGGCCGTGAGAGTTTAGGCCGTGAGATGTTTAGGCCGGTGAACGTGGTTTAGGCCGTGAGAGTTTAGCTGAGCCTGGTGGAGACGTTTAGGCGTGAGACGTTTAGGCCGTGAGACGTTTAGGCCGTGAGACGTTTAGGCCGTGGAGTACGTGTTTAGGCCGTGAGATGTTTAGGCCGTGAGAGTTTAGGCCGTGAGAGTTTAGGCCGTGAGATGTTTAGGCCGAAGGGACCGGTGCAGGGATGGTGAACTTTGTAGCCGTGACATTGTCGGGCCTCGAGACCCGAGATAAACGTTTCAGTAATTTGCCGAAAACAACTTAGGTGAGATGTATTACCTAGAGACTTTTAGAGTGAATTTTAGGCTTTAGACACATAACATAGATGTGAACATATACAATAATTAGCTTGACACAATACAGTACAGTTGGGTACACGTATTTTTTCCTATTTGCCGAGTACTGTTTAGAACCTAGTATTGCCAGCGACCGATGGATTTGGGCCGAGTGTCGCCGTGAACGATGCTGATTGTGGCAATTACGCCACACACAAGGCACGTGGAGCTCCTGTCGAGGGATGTTGGGCCTGGTTCAGGACAGCATGACAATGTTGCCTGGACAGTGCCTGAACTAGCTGTTTATGGGTTTAGTAATTATTACCTAACTTAATAGAACGTGAGCGTTTGATTGAGTGAGACTCGTTAAGCTCATACGTCATTATCTCGCGTGCGGTCGACTGGTAGTACCACATTGTCGATTAGCCAAAATAATATGTATTAATAATTAATAATAAATTATAAAATAATTATTATAATGATTTATATTTAATTGAATTATTTAACATCATACTATAAGTTACATATAATAAATATATAGTATAATAATAAATATACATTAAAGTATCTTATAGCGGTACTGTTTGAAAACCGTATTGACGCCGATGTTGCCATTTGTCAAGTTGTCGCACTGAAACGCATGCTGTTGTGGCAAATTACTTTGCCACACACAAGGCACGTGGAGCTCTCTGTCGAGGCATGTTGGCTGCTTGGTTCCAGGACAGCAAATGACAAGTGTGACGCTGGGACAAGTGACCTACACCCATGTTATGGCTTTAATTATTATCACTAATAGAAACTGGTCTTAGCTGTTGATTGAGTTGAACAATCGTTAACATTCTCTCTACGTCATTATCTCTGCGTGCGTCACGATCGGTCACGATATATATATATATAATATATATATTATATATATATATATATATATATATATATATATATATATATATATATATAATATATATATAATATATATATATATATATATATATATATATATATATATATATATATATATATATATATCATGAAGTTTCAGGGTGACAGAGACACTCGGTATACTTGGGGTTGTTTATGCAACGTTTCGCCAAGCACTTGGCATCACAGTAAATGATTGTTCAATAATTTACGATAATAACTTGTATGTAAAAAAGATTCATCTAAGACTTTATAATTGAATTCAAGAAACACATACAAATTTCACATCATTATACAAATTATATAAGCTGAAACAAATAAAGTACACTGGGTAACGTATTCCTTTCTTGTCGTCTGTTTTGGAGAGACAGATTGACACTGCCCTTTTGCTGGGTGACAGTTTCGCACTGAACGCATGCTGATGTGGCAATTACTGCCACAACAACACGTGGCTCTCTTCGAGGCTGTGGCTGCTGTCCAGGACAGCAACATGACAAGTGTCCTGTACAGTGACAACCCATGTATATGGTTTATTATTATTATAACTTAATAGAAAATGGATTTTTATGCTTAGATTTTTTGAGTTTTTGATTACAATCTTAAATTCTACTTTAGTCCTGTATCTCTGCGTGCGTCAGACGCCACGATATACAGTTTCTTACTGAAATTATATATATTAATAAGTAAATAATATATATATATATATATATATTTATATATATATATATATATATATATATATATATATATATATATATATATATATATATATATATATATATATATATATATATATATATATAAAGTGGTGCTATACATATAGGGTGAAATGTATGTGAAATAACACCGTATTGTGAAATGACAATACGAGGTTGAGTTGTAGACTGGTCTAGGTAAGTCAAGGAGTTGGGTCCAGGTCGTTTCGGCCGTATACAATTTAGGCCGTATGTTGTTTAGGCCGTGAGACGATTCGGCCGTTTGTCAGTTTGGGCGTCACGGCCTAAATTACATACGGCCGAAAGGACCTGGACCCGTCACAAGGGATATTATGATCCTTCCCATTAGTTATATTACATTACATAGGGTGAACTTGAGTTTAGAATTGTAGTTACAGTATAAGAAAACTGCCTCCAGATCAGAGTGCAGCATGCCGAAACACTCAATTAGACCAATTTTCATGAATCTAAGATGCCAACATTTTCCTTAAATCTGCAGGGTGACAGGATTGTTGCTGGATCTCGCCCTAGGTTAGATTAGTGATCTAGCGTGGGAGGGCTGCGCTTCCCCAGTTTGGTCAGGTTATCCATGTATTGTCTCAAACTGCTAAATTATCAAAATTTAATGCTGTAAATCTGTGATTTTCGTCTCCCACCCAAAAACCCCGCATTCCCACCACTCCCCCAGGTTTGTTAGGATAGAGGGGAGGGGCATCTCTCCCCCCCTTTATAATGACGTTTTAGAGGTATCTGAAGGGACCTGTGAAGGTCTGGAGAAAAAAAAACAATAATGAGGGCGGGAAAGGACTAGAATTTTACCTGTATTACATTCAACGTATGCCTCATAGTTTGCAAGTTGTTTAAGTAAAGCTAATTTATCAAAATGCCAGTCACGTCACCTCTTGTAGATTTCTAGGGATTGAAGGAGGATCAGCCAATTTCCCTTGCTTATATGAAAGCAAGAGTGTAAAATGATGTTTTACATTCTAGTTGTCAAAATGTGACTGCCAAGTCTAGCCACGGGGTCTAAGAATACGGGTTCGTATCTTTAGCCGCGACCTGAAATTTATTCTTAGCTTAAATATTAAGTTACACAGCAATTTAAAACGCTACGGTGGTAGTTTTGCGGCGGACACCATGATGGCTGAGGGATGTGAGGCAGTGAGGAGGGTGCACCACAGCCACGTCAAGGGTGGCATTGTCGTCACACTTTCCTCCTCCTTCACCTTGCCTACACTCACACTGCTTCAAAACAACATGCTGCACTTCAAATAATTATTTCGTTAAGTTTTTATCTTCTCCGAGGATGTGTGATACTGTTTTCTTTATTTCCTTGGGCCGCCCACCACCTCCTCCCCAGTGGTTGACAGACTCTCTCTCAGCACACCCTGCCCCCACCCATGCCCCGCCCACGCCCCCACACACAGCCCTGCAGGGGCAGCCAGGCGCCCCTGCCACACACTACACAGGCAGGAGGCTGTAAGATTTATCCGGCAAAATATTGTTGTCAAGATGAGATCCAGTGACGCAGAGAGTGACTTGTTATATCTCCGTGTCTTGTTTCCTGACCCGCCATTCTTACCTTTCTCTGGTGTTTTCCAGCGACTATTTCTTCCCCTGGGGAAATGTCACAATCACACAGCCCGAGGGCAAGCGAGAGGCGCAATATTGGTGTTTGTGTGCTACATGGAGGGACTGTCACACAATATGGCGCCAACAACAACAAGATAACCTTCCAATAATGTACCCTCGAACCCTTCCCTCACCACAACGCACTAACTACACTCTAATCACACACTGCACACCTTGATATGTGAAGGAATATTTTTGATGACTCCAGATTTCTGTTGATTCATGTATTTCAGTCAAGTGTCACACGCATTTTAGAAGACTTAAAAAGAGAAACCATTACGCCCTCAAGGGCGTTTGACGTCACAGAACAGCTGACTTCGTTTAATTCCCTAGTTATCCCTGCCAGGAGGACTGGGACCCACCGCCCACGAAAACAATGTCCCAAAAATGGTCTGTGTTGAAATAAAGTGCAACGGCAGTTAGTGGTTGCTCGTTGGCAGACACTGCCACTGCCTGCACGTCTCGGCCACACGGCGATATGCCTCGTAGTAAAGATACTGCACAGTGTACATGGTACAGCTATCTGACCAAGTACACAAAGCATAATACGCAGCCTACTAATTTCCTGCATCAGATAGAGAAGCTGTGTCAGGTGTGGGTGCGGGGCTGGCATCGCGGCAGCCCCTTGCCCACCACGTACCCTTCCGGCCGCCACCTGTATGACCTACATCACATTGATCCATTACAAGCCATCACAAGCTGTACTAAGGCAAACACTGACGCACAGATAAGTGTGTGGACAGCGGTGGTGCCTCCCGTGTGGCACCACGTGAACCTGGCAGCCGTGTTGGGCGACCACGTGGTGCACGTGGCAAGGCAGGGGGGCGGGGGGCGTGCGGGGCCGTGGGAGTAGTGGCGTGGAGGGGCAGCCTGCCTTTCCCATCATCACAGCAACTGCCGCTGTAACACCTCATGCACCTAGTGATTCTCAGCATTATCGCAGAAAGCCCAGAGCGAGAATTTAAGCTCCCGCACATGAAGCACAACGCCTAACCCAGACGCTGTGTGATGCAGCGTACGCTATTCATGTAATAGTTGAGACACGTGCATAATATTGTAGAGGCGAGGAAGGAAGGTAGATGATAGAAGGAGGCGTGTGAACCCCTCCCCCACCGGCCGCCAGTTGCCGTCTCGCCGAGCGGCTGCCGCGCCCCGCCCACGCAGGCTCACGGGGAGTATTCTGGAATATTCTGGAATCACCATCGCTAAATCACCCACTCGGGACGCTCCAATGCGGCTCCATAGAATGAAACCAACATAATACACCGGACTGTGGTGACTAGGCACGCCGCAGAGGGTGTGTGTGTGTGAGGGGCCACAGAGGGCAGTGATGCACTCAGTGACCCAGCGGCCTTGCGTCACCCTGCTCCCCTCCCGCGGCCTCCTGTCCGGTTGTCCCCTCGCCTCGCCTCACCTCTACCGGGGATCCTGGTGATGTCTTTTCAGGGGAGAAATATATCTTCACCGTAGCTACACTTCCCTAGGCTAGACACTTAACTCTTAAATGGAATGGAATTAAATGATTGGAATGGACTTATAGTAGACAGGTAGGTAGTTAGTGCGGAGTCATTAGAGAGCTTTAAAGGGAGTGTAGATAAATTCATGGATGGGGATGAAAGGTGGATGTAGGTCTATAGTAGCCCTATTAAGTAACAGGAACTACCACGTGTAGGTCTCACGGCCTCTTGTAGCTTCCTTATTTTCTTATGTTCTTAACGGAGGAAGGAGAATTACGAGATTGTAGAGTTTTGCATAATGGGAAGCCGAACATTACAGGTGTGGGGATGTGCTGTCTGTCCCTTACAAAAGTTCATCCGGCCGTCTGGAGGTAGTGGTAGTGTGCTCATTATTTCATGGTCATCAAATTATTGAGCAGAATGATATGTATGCTATTGTGGGTTATGACAGCAGAGATGGATGTTGGTTAATATAAGTAAACTTTCAATATACGTATAGGTAAATGAGCAAGAGTTCAAGATGCAAGGTTGACATTTTTCTCTAGGCTACAAGAATGTAAAGGGAACATGCTACGGGCCTTTAAATTAACCCCTTCACGCCCAGATCTTTCCTCTGCTATAAAAAATCGTATGTTGTTGAGCCATTAAATAACAAAAAGTAACTTAATATACAAAATTAGTTAGTCGACAAGGATACTAAACAGGTCATATCTATAAAATATTGCTTATATTCACTAAAAATCGTCTTATTGGTAGCCAAATTACAATGGAAATTACGTTCTGGTCCTCAAGGGGATAATTAAATGCCTGTTACGTAACGTCCCGGCGACACCGAGGACGATGGGAGAATGTTGGCTTACATCATGAGGGAAAGAGGGAGAGCAAAGCAGATTGTGTGTTGAAGCCACAATCTATAGGCCTACAGCTCACACTGCATCTAAAACGCTGATAACAAGGAGTGTCCGTGCCAAAGATTATTCTCCTTGGCAAGGACTATATAGTGCTATTGACACTTTTTTTTTCAAGACATCATGCAAGCAGTTCTTTAAGGACGATACACTTGCTTGCCAAGACAAATTAGACAGTTGCATGTATGAGACACTATTAATTGATTGATTGATTTAATGCCTAAAAAGGTGAATGTGCCAGACATCAGAGGTCATATGGCACTATGGCAAAGCATATAAAGGGGAGGGGTTATAGAAAAATAGTGAAACGGTGAGGGAAGGGGGAAGAACGGAATGTTACAGCAGGATGGTTAGATCAGATGCAGGATGTGGATTTGTTGGAGGCAGGTTAAATTTTCCAGGGAGAAGGAGGGGGATTCCGGGAGAATGTCCGCAAGACAAGGAGGTCGGGAAAGGGAGGACAAATGAGGGAAGGAACTAAGACACTATTAAGCGTGACCGGAGCATGCACTTGATGGAAGAATGCCCCTGCTGAATATCTAAAGTTTGTCACTGTTTGGAGGGAGTGAGATTGCTTCCCGGGATGGAGTTCAACAACTTCCGGGAGTTAAGGGGAGAACGAGACATCTTCTTTCACACTGCCATTCATACTAAAAGAATACCGGGGTTTAGTTCTTTCTTTCTTCAATTGCAGTAACAAGGCATCCAAGTGTGTACGGCCAAGGCTAATACACTACAACATAAGAAAGAACATAAGAAAATAAGGATGCTACAAGAGGCCGTGAGACCTACACGAGGTAGTTTCTGGTAGTTCCATTAACTGTGTATGTATCTACCACTTACTTTGAACATATAAAAAAGCTTGAGTACAAGAATATGGCAAACAATACTTTAAAGTATGAAAATGTAAATGAAACAGTACAAACAAAGATCCTTTTATTCTATGGTGACCAAAGTCTTTAAAATGCAACAAGTACAAAATGGAACACACAGATGATTGGACAGTGTTATAAAAATGATGCAATGATACAACAGGAATGATGACTCACCCAACACGCTCACCACATGTTTACTGAACCTTCTAATACATTTCCAACAAATTCCTAAGGGACAATGTATGTATGTTCATCCATTATCATCTATATCACTTGTAAAAATAAGTTTGAGCATTAACATAATCCAATTAGAGCATTTAAACCAAGAGAACTCAGTGTGAAATGTACAGAATTTACCGTTATTGAGTGTATATGCATGGTATCTTACACAATGCTCTCTGCCTACTGCTCATGGTGACTCCCTTGTCCCTACACAGCAGCCTCTCACCCCACAGCCAGTCCTTCACCCTGTACAACACCTGCCAGCGCTGTAAGACCACTAGTCACACACAACACAAGGTTCAAATGTTGAGTGAATGTACAATATGAAAAAATGAATTCAAAGAAATAGTTTCATTGCCTCCGTCATGAGTATCTGTAATGTTTATGGCTTTTCGGTAATTGAGTTCACTGATAATGTGTATAAATATGTATGTTGTATCTCAGAATGGCAAATGGTTGCAGCTGGTAGAATATGAACAAATTTGTTCCATAATGAATATACGTATGTTCCAAGCTCCACATTATACATAGCCTTTATAGACACAGTTTACAAATATCAACTTGCTATTCAAATATGGATATTTTACTTTTAAGATAATACAAATAATATTCCTATGATGTGTTTTCCTATTTTATCTAAATACAATAATGCGTATTGCACAGATCCAACGTGCAGTTTAAAGCTCATGAGACAATATAGCTAAAAATGTAAGATTCCAGATCGCACTGTAAATACTTTTATGATAGATACACACAGGCATACAGGGTATATCAGTGCTGAATATCTGTAATATTCAGAGAGTACAGCTACAAAACATTGTTTTGTAGAATGTCTGCATTCATGCTGATGTTTCAATAAACGTATAGGAACATTTGCAGTCATCATTTATTCTCATGCCCCATGCATGATATCCTTTACTTATCATCAAAACTTAAAGAAACATGCATACCTATGTTCACCTCTGCACATTCTCAAAAGTATAAAATAATGGCTGAAGCAGCCATAGCATGATACAAATGCTAAATAGAGGCTAGTACTCAAATAAAAATCATGTGTTATATCTTTTTGCTATTCTGTATTGATTTTGTGTCCTTATAAGAAAGGAGTCAGTGTCGCTGCAGCAGCAAGATCACTGCTGGGCTGCTGCTGTACTATGATGATGGCGAGGCTCCGTACAGGGTCAAACAGTGTGACTGCATGCACTGTATGCATGGGAAACATTCCATGCTGAACACAAACATTACTAAGTTAACCAATGGATAAAACAAGGTACACTAGTAGGTACTAGTGCTCCAAGTATCATGTAGACACTCAAGTTACTCTCCACAAATATACCAATATTTCAGTCATCTTGTATTTTCATCCACAAAAAAATAAAACAAAACACTTTACATTAATATACTATTTAACAAACCCAACACAAGGGAAGCATTTTCTGAAGCCAACAAACTATAAGAAACAAAGAAGGGTTGTTGGGTTACAATGGGTGCACTGAAAGTTATGTAATATATAAGTTTTGAATAAACAAATGATACCTAGGAATACAGACCACAAAAACTTATGTATGTATTTCAAAGACTTATCAGTTCTAACTTAATTTAATCTAACTTAAAAAAGTGACTTTAGTAAATGAGACAGCAAGCCTATGGTAGTTGACATGCATAGACACATTTGAGATTCACCATACACCACAACACGTGTATGTCACATGCTTGGCCCAAGAAACTAACATTTTCTGAGTTTATCTCACAATTCAAAACTGTAAATGAGTATTTAATTATCACAGATATATGAATAGGATATTCTTAAAGAAAATATGAAGTGTAACTGTAATGCTAGTAATTCGCTGAATACTCATTGTATTTGTCACAATAAATAATGGCAATACCTGTGTTCAATCCTACATATATACAAACTTTTCAGTGAATCAGATCTAGTAAATGAGATTACAATATCATATATTTGTGTCGTCAAGCTAACCCTGAAGTGACACATTGCAGTCCCTGGCCACCCCTCACCACGCCTGCCTGACACACTCTGGGCCGTGCCACGGGCAAGAGTTACCAGGCACCAAAGGAAAATTATAAATCTAAAAACATTAATATGTAAGCTACATAACAGAGCCGGCTCCTTTATGAGAGGTTCTAGGAGCAATATCATGTGCCGCTTAACAATAATAATGAAAATAATAATGATCATGATAATTTCCTAGTAGTATTTCTTTTCATAGAGTTTGGTCTTCTCCCCTAAAAAGGGGTGACAGCGAAAATAGATTTCTTTTTTCTTTTATAAAAATAATCCTAATAATATATAATAGTAATATATAGACAAGTTTTATACACAAGGCTTTCTCTCAAACATGCTAAAAAAAAACAGAGCACATTTTTCAAAAAAATGACACATCCTCAAAACCCACCCTAATGTACAAAATGATTGAAGTGTTTTAGAAACAATTATAAATTCTGTAATTTCCTATACAATGTAAACTTTTGAGAAAAAAGGTTTTCCTTAAGATTATTTTACATAATTATTTAAGATTGGTATTTAAGGTAAGTATTTATAATGTATATCTTTTGTGAAAGAACTGCTCTGGGGTTTGTGCCACCCACATGTTTGGCAGAGGGAAGGCCTTAGGTATAAAAAGAAATATCAAATAGACAAATACAAAATAAAAATAAGATTATTAATCATAATAAGAGAAAGAGAAAGAGAAAAGCTGTACTTCTGTACTTCTGAAATGTTAAGTGGGAAAAAATTAAAATCACACTCAGTAATATGTAATAAAATCTGTTTTACCGAACCATAATGAGGAAAAATGCAGTCTCTGTAAAAGTTTTGTTGTACACAAGGTCTTAAATGACATGCCAAATATGTTCTGATAGACCTGGCCCCAGTAAGAATCTCGCAGTTACAGTCACCATGTGCAGCGCTACTATAGTTTTACTGTTAAATCTGATTATACACTCAAATTAATTCATGATCCTATTCTGATATACAATACGTTGATAATATTTGAGGTGTCACAAAGGCCTTCCATCCTTTGATAAGGTGTGATGGTGATGTAAGAGTGAGAAGTGTGAGGAAGGGTGAGGTGAGATAATTGAGAAGAGAAGGTGATGTAAGAGAAGTGAGAAGAGAAGGTGATGTAGTTTCGTCTGTGACTGTGGTTTCGTTGGAGGGCGATGTCTATACAGTGTGGGTTCGAGTCCTGCCAAGATCAATTTATATAATAATGGGAAATAAACTTTATTCCCCGAATTGTGATTGTTACCCTGTCAGTGCGTCTGTGGAAAGATTCTCCTGATGGGATTCATAAGGGATAATAGAGGGCCCAGGGCAGTGTAGCGCTCTGTGGGTCTTCAGGTGTGCCCATGGAACATTACATTAGTTCCCTGTCCCAGCCCTCATGAACAGTCAGCCTCCTTTCTAGTCCCTTGAGACCCAGAACGTAATTTCCATTGTAATTTGAATACCATTAGACGATTTTTAGGGAATATAAGTAATATTTTAAAGATATGACCTATTTAGTTTCTTTGTCGACTAACTAATTTGGTATATTAAGTGACTTTTCTTAATTTTATGGCTCGACAACATACATTTTTTTATAGCAAAGGAAAGATCTGGGCGTGAAGTGGCTAGTCATGAGGGCTGCAGCTCCCCCTTCGGCATCCCCTTCAGAATAACATCACGATGACAGAAGTGAGAAGTGAAAGTGAAAGTGGCTCAAGAAGTGACTGTTACGGCATAGAGAGTAACGGGCGGTACACTGATGTAGAAGTCTGGCCTGAAACACAGTCTGGAGAGTCAATGTTAGTCTAGATTAATAAGATTTTTGACAGAGAAGTCTTACTGTAAATGAGTTTTCAATAATCTCAAAATAAAGATCAACTCTGAAATTCCCACAACTGCACTGACATTAACCCCTTGAGACCCAGAACGTACCTTCCATTATAATTTGGCAACCATTAGACAATTTTGTGACTATAAGCAATATTTTACAGATATGACCTGTTTAGTATCCTTGTCGACTAAAAAATTTGGTATATTCAGTTACTTTTTGTAATTTTATGACTCGACAACATACAATTTTTTATAGCAAAGGAAAGATCTGGGCATGAAGGGGTTAAAGAATAAGTAACATGATAAAAATCTAAATCACAGTCTTTAGGAGAATTGGCTTAGTTGAATAAGTGTTACATTTTGAAAATACATACTATTCTTTCCTTTCATAACAACATATCTTTGTCCTGTAAAGAGTAAACATATTCGTATTCCTTATAAAGATAAGGTAACTTGCACAACGGGATAACTACTGATAGAGTCGTGATGAACCAACCAGTAGTTTTCTTGATTGTATGTCTTTGCATGAATAAACTATCACAGAGTTATAAGGGTCGCTTGCACTACTATGGGTCTCGGTGTTAAACTTCGATGCTACTGACAATGGCGAAACTCCATTGATATAAATATACTATTTCAAACTATATCAATACATATCATGAAATTTATTTAAAACATAATATTGAGGGGACGCAATGCCTAGTTTCCCCTACAGTTGTCTCACGGCCTAAGAGATGAACGTAGTAAAACACAACCAAATAAAAGCGTTCACTTTACACATTTTTAATAGATTTTTTCTTTTTCTATAAGACAAAATGCCCATATGATCACTTCCCATCATTATTTCGTCCTGTGGCTCCCATCCTCATGAACCCCATAGTCTCATAAGAACATAAGAACATATGAAAATAAGGAAGCTACAAGAGCCTCTGAGACCTACACGTGGTAGTTCCTGTTACTGAACACTACCTACATCCACCTTTCATCCCCATCCATGAAATTGTTTATCCTCCTTTCAAAACTCCCTATAGTCCCGTAACTGTTGTAAGTATTTGAAATTACAAGAGACACTTATTACTACTATAGCGCTTGTAAGTATTTGTAATTACAAGAGACAGTTATTACTACGATAGCACTGAGTAGTACGCCATTGGGGGTTGATCTTCCTAAAGGCGAGATCTTGGCCTCACCTTTCTCTCTCAGGATGAAAAAACCTCACACTATAATGTCTTTTCAATTCAAATCTACAGGAACTAGCACGTGTAGGTCTCGCGGCCTCTTGTAGCTTCCTTATTTTCTTATGTTCTTATGTGGTGTCTGCCCCTGCCATCCCTTCCCTACAAAATACATTGCTGAGCACATGTATGAACTTCTTGCCTATAATTCAGTTTTACCATAAATATAGGCTCAATAATTGATACCATAATTTGTTGGACCATATATCGTAATTATTATGATTATAGAAAGTGTATGTTGTGGTCAATAAAATATCTATCTATCTGTAAAGGACTCAGGTTTCTGTATCGCTGTTTTCCCGCTTTGATGATGAGACATGAAGGCCTCTGATCTAACCATCCTGCTGTAACATTCCGTTCTTTCCCCTTCCCTCACCGTTTCACTATTTTTCTGAAACCCCTCCCCTTTTTATGCTTTGCCATAGTATAGTGCCATATGACCTCTGATGGCTGGCACCCTTTTTGGCCCCTTTTTTGGCAGTAACCCCTTGAGGCCCAGATAGTAATTTTCATAGTAATTTGGCTACCATAAAATTATTTTTAGTGAATATAAGCAATATTTTATAGATATGACCTGTTTAGTATCCTTGTCCACTAGCTAATTTGGTATACTAAGTGACTTTTCGTTATTTTATGGCTCGACAACATACAATTTTTTATAGCAAAGGAAAGATCTGGGCATGAAGGGGTTAAATCAATCAATCAGCATGAAGGCCACACCCTTTCCTCCCTCATGTCACAGTTCTAAGCTCTTGGGTGATATTGCTTAACATGGCATTTCTTGAGTACAATGTCTACACGCACAAACACACATATATTGTTTTAGAAATTGCCATTTTTTTACATAAATCTTTGCAGTATATATCCTACTCTAATTCTTCCTCCAGATACTTCTTAAGGACATCCTGTATACATCTCTAAACAACGGCATAAAATAACTCATCACTCATGATAAAATACTATACTATCATTCCTATATTTTCTCGGTTATACTAAAAATTTGTGGATAAGATAAAATTTATGGATAAAATGAGATGCTTATTTCAGAAAGTTGATAAGCGCCATCAATAAAAAACTAAGAAAATGGCTTCAAAATGTTTCAATGTTCAAAATGTCATATCTTTTTTAAACATTTTGAAGCCATTTTCTTAGTTTTTTATTGATGGCGCTTATCGACTTTCTGAAATAAGCGCCTCAAATATGATAAAATACTTTTCACTTTCAAAACAGATACAAGCAAGTCACTGCACCA
The DNA here is from genome assembly GCA_016584305.1 of Chionoecetes opilio. Taxonomy (NCBI): domain Eukaryota; kingdom Metazoa; phylum Arthropoda; class Malacostraca; order Decapoda; family Majidae; genus Chionoecetes; species Chionoecetes opilio. The sequence continues at coordinate 104,057 of JACEEZ010011645.1, forward strand.
GAAAGTAATGACAACACAATTATCTTCACAGAATAAAACCCTACGACGTTGTGAATAAAATATGCATGTAAATACGTACGTGTACTTTGAGCGGGCAATTTCGTAACAAGATAACAGCTGAGAAAAAGTTAAGAATGGTAGAATGCGATAGAAAACATGTGGTGTCGTATACTACTCAGCCAAGATCATACATCCGTGGCAGCCATCGCATCCGTGTGCTCCTGGAGGATGTGGGTGAAGGTGCGCTTGTGAGAGGAGGTGCGGACGGATGCGATGGCCCGGAATAATGAGTCGGCACAGAGGTCGTCCGGCAGCGGGTCAAAAACTGTGCAGCCGTGGCCGTGCATTCTTGGTGCATCAACATTTCCTCGTATAACTTTAGAATTCCTGAAAAGATGGATTATTCAGAATATTTTTATACAGAGTACATAATTACATGCATTAACATTTCCAAGTTTAACCCCTTCACGCCCAGATCTTTCCTTGGCTATAAAAAATTGTCTGTTGTCGAGCCATAAAATTACGAAAAGTAACTAAATATATCAAATTAGTTAGTGGACAAGGATACTAAACAGGTCATATCTATAAAATATTACTTATAGTCACTAAAAATTATGTAATGGCACCCAAATTACAATGGAAATTACGTTCTGGGTCTCAAAGGGGTTAACTTTACAATTCCTGAAAAGATGGATTACTCAGAATATTGTATACAGAATAATACAGAGGCTTTAATACAGAAGCTTTTGACAGAAGAATTTTTGCAAAGATGATCAAAAGTTTTAGCATTCACTGAATAATCTCCACCCACAATAAGATTTTATCGTGAATAGCAGGATTGATAAAGAAAATCAGTAAATTATATTAACCCCTTCACGCCCAGATCTTTCCTTTGCTATATGAAATTGACTGTTGTTAGCCATAAAATTACGAAAAGTAACTGAATATACCAAATTAGTTAGTGGACAAGGATACTAAACAGGTCATAGCTATAAAATATTGCTTATAGTCACTAAAAATCGTCTAATGGTACCCAAATTACAATGGAAATTACGTTCTGGGTCTCAAGGGGTTAAGCTGATTTACCTAAGCTGTATCAGGCAAGAAAAAATATATGAATGTTATAAAGAAAAGAGACTCACCGATGGCTGCTCTCAGCAAAAACTCTTCTCCATCTCTTAAGTAAACATCCCATATCCTGACGGCGGCATCGAGAGGCAGCGGCCGGGAAAACACCGTGAGTAGCCAGTCCAGGACAAAGAGATCCGGCGTCACTCCAATGTTTTGTAGATGGGTGGCAAGTGACGGGATGTTGGCGGCAAGAAGGGTCTCAAAGGTCTGATAGTAAGCACCCATCTGGAGACAAAACACAAGGTCAACGTAAGGAAGGTTAATGAAAGTATTTTCTATCGTTGTGGTCTCATCGTCTACATAAGAACATAACAACATTAGAACATAAGCCATAAGAACTTTCCCTACATCGCCTTTATTGTGTCCCTTTAACCATTTAAAAACTTATATCAGATCGCCCCTTACTCTACGCAAACTTTACAAAATATAACACGTGAGTGATTACAGTAGAAGCTCTCTGACTCGGACTACATGGGGGTTAAGTCTGTCTGAGTTATTAGTTGTCCAAGTTATAGAAAATTAATTATATTGCCGAGGATTTTTTTTCACCCTTAAATCTAATTCCTATTTTATTATCAACCATGGACTGTCCTCTTAAAAGGAGGCTAGATCATTTCATGGATGGGGATGAAAGGTGGATGTAGGTAGTGTTAAGTAATAGGAACTACCACGTGTAAGTCCCCCAACCTCTTGTATCTTCCTTATTTTCTTATGTTCTTATGTTCTTATGGTCCTGGTGGTGGCTGTGTGAGTTGGGCAGCCGAGATTTCATATTATTCGTACATGTCTGAGTTTTATGAAATTTGTCTGAGGAATGAGTATTATATTAACCCCTTCACGCCCAGATCTTTCCTTGGCTATATGAAATTGTCTGTTGTTAGCTATAAAATTACGAAAAGTAACTTAATATATCAAACTAGTTAGTGGTCAAGGATACCAAACAGGTCATATCTATAAAACATTGCTTATAGTCACTAAAAATCGTCTAATGGTACACAAATTACAATGGAAATTACGTTCTGGGTTACATGAGTTCTACTGTATTAATTATAAACCAAATTATCGTTACTTACCATTGGCTGATTCACTCTGAAGAAAGCCATGTGTGCAGATCTGTTCAGCAGGTTTGAGAAGCTGATGAAGGCATTTGGTTCATCCATGTTGAGCAGGAGTGTGGCCGCCAGGAAGGACATGCCCTGCACATACCCAACATCAGGGCGGTAGCAGGCATAGGCTCCCAGAATGTTGTGAAGGGGGTCGTGATAAGGGCCTCCCTGAAATAAGAACATAAGAACATAAGAAAATAAGGAAGCTACAAGAGGCCGTGAGACCTACATGAGGAAGTTCCTGGTACTTAACACTACCTACATCCACCTTTCATCCCCATCCATGAATTTATCCAGCCTCCTTTTAAAGCTCCCTATTAACTCCGCACTAACTACCTGTCTACTGAGTCCATTCCAATCATTTACCACCCTATTTATTCTATCTAATATAAGGTAGATAGTGGGTAATATTGACAGGGTGCAAGTAGTATACACTTCAGATGAATTAAAAGGCATTCTACTACTTGCATACATCATGGGTTCCTGGGGTTCCTATTTAACAAGAAAAAGCGTAAATAAGTCAAACATTACTCTTGTCGATACTGAATACTGTGTGCAGCATTGTAACAAAGAAATGTTTGTACAGTACAGCTATACCGCAATAATACTCAACAGCATATTCTATCAGCCTTAAATGGTATACAGCCAAATTCCCAACATCCGACCTCCAAACATCCGACTTGTCCAAACAACCGACTTTTTTCACCACCACATTGTGTCTTGTTTTGGCCATTTATTTTACTTAGTTTTTTTTTAGTTTTTAGATAACATTGATTTGTGGCTTTATTTATGCATGAATTTTACTTTCGCGTATACCACTGGATCGGCCTTCAAGAGCTGCATCTTTTATGTTCTATACCATTTTGTCCTTACGTTTATGGTTACTGTGATATCCGAACATCCGACTATTCCAATTATCCGACCTACCTTCGGTCCCCCCAAGGTCGGATAATTAATACTTAGTTGTAGTTCAATATAATAGTTTTTGGTATCACAATTACCACTGGCTCCACTCAATGCTCCTAGGACATGTTGGGGTGATTAAACAGTGGTGGACATACAACCACAATATGCATTTACACACAAGTTTGCATGTAGCTCTGGAATGATGTAACTTGAATGCATGCAAGTAGAGGAGTGTCTGTTGTACATTCTTTTAAACTTAAATAAATGTTATATAAATCTTCCATAAATCTAGCAAAAAATGACTGATGTAAAACCCTGATTAAGTTAAGATCATTTGTCTCAGAAGATGAGTTCAGTACAAGCCAACAACTTAACAGCTCTTGCAAGTAAAATCCTGGTAGAAACTCATTTTACTCTACTAAAAAAAAAAATTATTCTTTCATTTTTTACTTGCAAGTGTGGGATTTTTCAACCTAAACCACATATAATCATCAAACTAGACACTTGACAGGCACCTCTTTCTCTTGTAATTAACCCCTTCACACCCAGATCTTTCCTTTGCTATAAAAAAAAATGTATGTTGTCAAGCCATAAGATTACGAAAATTAACTGAATATACCAAATTAGTTAGTGGACATGGATATTAAACAGGTCATATCTATAAAACATTGCTTATATTCACTGTAAATCGTCTAATGGTACCCAAATTACAAAGGAAATTACGTTCTGGGTCTCAAGGGGTTAAAGCGGTATCACATTCTTCTTCTTCTTCTTCTTCTTTCTGTTTAACGCCAGATTTTCCCATAATACTGGAAAAAATGTTTAATATCTAATGAGGTTAGACGGCCAATGATACGCTTCCAACTATCTCTATCTGTTGCCTCTACTTCTTCAATGCCCAATGCTGCCAGATCCTCTACAACAAACCATTATCACATGTTTAACCCCTTCACGCCCAGATCTTTCCTTTGCTATATAAAATCCTATGTTGTCGAGCCATAACATTAGGAAAAGTAACTGAATAGACCAAATTAGTTAGTCAACAAGGATACTAAACAGGTCATATCTATAAAATATTGCTTATATTCATTAAAAATAGTCTAATGGTACACAAATTACAATGGAAATTACGTTCTGGGTTTCAAGGGGTTAAACAAATACATACCTTCTGGAATATGCACAGATGAGGAAACGTGCGCGACACATCCAGGCGAATGAGGTCAATGGTTGCCTCCTGGTCCCCACAGCCACTGGCCATGTCCTCCTGGCTGGCCATGCTGCCACACTCACTCAGACTCAACAGCTTCTCAACAGACCTGACAGGAGAGGACACAAACACGTGTTATCTTTCCTTTTTATATTATTGGCATGAAATACTTTGTTGATTATAATATTTGGCCATAATAAGAACATTACTGCAATCACGTTGATATAAGATTGATTGATTGATTTAATGCCAAAAAGGGGGAAATGTGCCAGACATCAGAGGTCATATGGCACTATGGCAATACATAAAAAAAGGGGAGGGGCTATAGAGAAAGAGTGAAACGGTGAGGGAAGGGGAAAGGAACGGATTGTTACAGCAGGATTTGATTGATATATTGCCAATGTCGACATAAGAACATAAGAAAATATGGAAGCTACAAGAGGCCGCGAGATCTACACATGGTAGTTCATGAATTAAGTGGGTTGAATTAAGAATTAAGGCCCCCGCCCAGGCTCACCTCTGCACCATGATGCTGTAGAGCTGCGGCGTAATGTTGAGTTCGTTCCCGATGGCCAGCTCCCACACGCGGCCCCGCACGCAGGACGGCAACCCCTGCCACCACAACTCCCGGCACTTCTTGTGGGACCGCCTGCCGGGGAGGGGAGAAGATTGATGGATTTAATGCCAAAAATACAGTGGTTTTTAAGTGGTTTTTAAGTGGTTAAATAAGTGGTGGTGGTTTTTAATACAGTAGAACTCATCTAATGGACCACTCATTCCTCGGACAAATTCCATAAAATTCAGACATGTTAGAATAATATGAAATCTCGGCTGCCCAACTCATACAGGACCATAAGAACATAAGAAAATAAGGAAGCTACAAGAGGCAAGGAGACCTACACGTGGTAGTTCCTGTTAGGTACTTAACACTACCTACATCCACCTTTCATCCCTATCCATGAAATTGTTTAGCCTCCTTTTAAAACTCCCTATTGACTCCGCACTAACTACCTGTCTACTGAGTCCATTCCAATCATTTACCACCCTATTTGTGAACCAGTTTTCCCCGATTTCCTTTTTAAATCTACGCTTTTCCACCTTGAATCCGTTACTTCTTGTTCTACCCTGGTTAATAGCCGTAAGAACTTTTCCTACCTCTCCTTTATTGTATCCCTTTTGTAATGAACATAAATACACCAATACATTTAACTACTTTTCGTAATTTTATGGCTAACAACAGACAATTTTATATAGTAATGGAAACATCTGGGCGTGAAGGGGTTAAAACTCCCTATTGACTCAACACTCAACTCAACTCAACAACTGATTACTAGCCGTAAGAACTTGTCCTACATCTCCTCTTGTCTGTCTGGGATGTCTTTCATATCATTCAAATCCGATAGTTTATGTTCAGGCTATTTATATTGTTAATGTTTTTGATGTTCTTGTTTTTGTGGTTCATGTCTGTTTGTTTTCCTCTCGTTTTTCATGATAATGCCCTGTTCACAACTGTAAAATTTAACCCCTTCACGCCCAGATCTTTCCTTTGCTATATAAAATTGTCTGTTGTTAGCCATAAAATTACGAAAACTAACTAAATAAACCAAATTAGCTAGTGGACAAGGATACTAAACAGGTCATATCTATAAAATATTGCTTATAGTCACTAAAAATCGTCTAATGGTACCCAAATTACAATGGAAATTACGCTCTGGGTCTCAAGGGGTTACTACAACATTATTGTGAACATTGAAAAAATAACAAGCCAGATCGCTCGACAACTATTTTATTCTTGAATTTGTATTTCTGATTTTCTGTATCTTTTGTGTACTTGCCCCCCACCTCTTTGTAACCCCCCCCCCCCCTTTAAGAAGTGCGATTATATCTAAGGAGAGGGAAATGAGTAGGCGAGGAGGGCGTGATGATCTGCAAAGGGAAGATAAGAGCTGCTAACACTGTACTAATACTTGTAGGCCTACTTAAGAATAATGGTATAATGCGTGTATTAGAGAGAGAGAGAGAGAGAGAGAGAGAGAGAGAGAGAGAGAGAGAGAGAGAGAGAGAGAGAGAGAGAGAGAGAGAGAGAGAGAGAGAGAGAGAGAAGAGAGAGAGAGGAGAGAGAGAGAGAGAGAGAGAGAGAGAGAGAGAGAGAGAGAGAGAGAGAGAGAGAGAGGAGAGAGAGAGAGAGAGAGAGAGAGAGAGAGAGAGAGAGAGAGGGAGAGAGAGAGAGAGGAGAGAGAGAGAGAGAGAGAGAGAGAGAGAGAAGAGAGAGAGAGAGAGAGAGAGAGAGAGAGAGAGAGAGAGAGGAGAGAGAGAGAGAGAGAGGAGAGAGAGAGAGAGGAGAGAGAGAGAGAGAGAGAGAGGAGAGAGAGAGAGAGAGAGGAGAGAGAGGAGAGAGAGAGAGGAGAGAGAGAAGAGGAGAGAGAGAGAGAGAGGAGGAGAGAAGAGAAGAGAGAGAGAGAGAAGAGGGGAGGAGAGAGAGAGAGAGAGAGGAGAGAGAGAATATATATTACTAACCTTCCTCTCTTCCTTCCCCCCTCAAAAAAAACTTTCAATAAACTTGTAAACTTGATGGGATGTGACATGAGACGTGTGTTTTTTAATGTGTCGTGGAAAATGGAAAACTGATAATCCTTGCTTGCTCATGACAAACACATTACGTAGTTCAAAACTCATACAATATTATTAGTTATTCATGGTCACAAATATGCCCCTCTCATACCTGAAGTGAAATGACAGTCTAGATAACAATCACTACGTCATTAACCCCTTCACGCCCAGATCTTTTATTTTAATTTTTTATTTTTTTTATTTTAAACTTAATACATTGAAAACAGAAGGGGAGTTGATGTGCTAAAGTCCTGACTGGGACGCCAAGGACTATCTCTAGCTTTCCTTTGCTATGAAAAAATTGTCTGTTGTTAGCCATAAAATTTCGAAAAGTAACTGAATATACCAAATTAGTTAGTGGACACGGATACTAAGCAAGCACATATCTCTAAAATATCGCTTATATTTACTAAAAATTATCTAATGGTACCCAAATAACAATGGAAATTATGTTCTGGGCCTCAAGGGGTTAAATTTTCAATAACTATAATTCCTGGTCACAGAAATGCAACTGTAATACGTGAAATGAAGTGAAAAGCGACTTAAAACAAACACTTTATCATTTCAACAACTATAATTTAGATGGTGACTGGAATCTACTCAATACCCATTCTTAACTCCTTCACGCCCAGATCTTTCCTTTGCTATATATTATCGTCTGTTAGCCATTACGAAAAGTAGCTAAATATACCAAATTAGACAGTGGACAAGGGTATTATACAGGTCATATCTATAAAATATTGCTTATATTCATTAAAATAGTCTAATGGTAGCCAAATTACAATGAAAATTACGTTCCGGGCCTCAAGGGGTTAACTATGGATCTAAATTACTACCGTCAATAACACTATAGTCGCCACTGCACTAATGTCGCCAGGAGCCATATATTACGAATTTTAGCATCACTACAGATTTATATATGCCACTGAAAAGGCATGCACAGTAGTATATATTATGTACGTGTCTTTAGTGGCACATACAGGTCTGTAGTGATGCTAAAATTAGTAATATTCGCCTGGCGACATAAGAACATAAAAAAATAAGGAAACTACAAGAGGCCGTGAGACCTACACGAGGTAGTTCCTGTTACTTAACACTACCTACATCCACCTCTTCCCCATCCATGAACTTATCCAGACTCCTTTTAAAGACCCCAATAGACTCCACATTGACTACCTGATGACTGAGTCCATTCCAATCACTTACCACCCTATTTGTGAACCAGTTTCTCCCTATTTCCTTTTTAAATCTACGCTTTTCCAGACATCAGTGCAGTGGCGACTTTAGTGTTATTGAGGGTAAGGAATGCAATATATTATTATGACAGCAATGGAGGTTGGCATTCCAGCTTACATGGTGTCCCACTTAGGCAGTATTTCCGTGTTCCACGTGGCGACAGCGATGGCAAGTTGTTCCTCCTGGCGCTGAAGGTTGGCCTGAGCCTTCTTCTTCTCCTTGGCCTCCCTTAATTCTGAAAGTGAAACACACAGTCACCTACAACACACTTTTCCTTGGCTTATATTATAATGAATATAAGATGTGAGACACTGTGCTCTACCAAAAGGCTCCGGTAATTTGCTGAGGATAACTTTCTAAACATGAAATTAAAATAAAATTAAGACAATCTGAGTTGGGGTTCAACTTCGTTATTATTTTTATTTATTTTCATCAGCAGGAGTAAAACCCTAAGAAAAAGAGAGCTTTGGCGTGATGAAGCAGTCATATAGATTGTATATTCCCGATGCTTTGTTCAATACTGAAATCTGACCAACCTCGGGCTTATAACTACTTTTTTTTTTTACATCACAAAGGACTGGCCAAGGACACACAACAATGCACTTCGAAAAAATGCACTTCGAAAAAAATGCACTTAAAAAAAAAAATGCAATTCTGTTAACTGTGTCTTGTCCATCTAATCTGATATTCTCTTCTTCACCTCTCCAAAAGGTGTTTTGGTGTCTCCTCTGTCATGCGCTCCTCATCTCTGTTCTCTCCACCTCTCTCATGTCCTGCTCATAAAAAGGATGCCATCAGCATACGTACGCTAAGTAACATCTAACTAAATATCTTGTTTATTACTAAAATGTTATGTTGGCCCCAGTCAGAGCTTATCTTATTTTTGTTTGAAAAAAAAAATATAATAATAAATAAAAAAAATAAAAAAAAAGGTATTTGAGATCCAGAGCTATTCATAAAACATTTGGGGCTACACAGCCCCCAATGCCCAGGCCTAACGCCCCTGTCAAGAGGAACGTGATGGGAGTACCTTTTTTCTTGGCCGCGGAGACCATCCTGTGGTACTCCTGCTTGTGTTTGAGGTGTTCTCCCGCTGTCTTGGCAGGAAGGGTGTTCGGTCTGTTCTCCATGATGAGGCCTACACTCCCGGCCTCCAGATCACTGTTGCGACCCTGGAACACATGACAACGGTAAGCTTTCTTGCTGCTACAATCTACATCGCAGAATATTTAGTTCGTACAAGAAGTGCATCATGGAAACATTTTTTTCACACATGATATCACCACCAGTCCCATGCCAGGCTGTCGCTCCCTCACCTGTAGGTCCGGGGAGCGTGAGAGGAGCGCCCCTGGCCTGGTGAAGATCCTCCAGCCCGTGGGCGGCGCTACCGGGGAGGCGGGCAGCGGGGAGGAGGAGGTGGAGGAGGAGGAGGCCCCGTCGCTGCCGCCGCCCCCATCCTTGTGGCGCCACGCAAAGAGGTTTCTGAAACACAGAATTGATTGATTTAATGCCAAAGAAGGTGAATATGCCAGACATCAGAGGTCATATGGCACACAGGAAACATTCAGAAATGATAGAAATTATAGAAAATGAATTATATTGCCGCGGATTTTTTATATTTTTCTTTTCCTTGGCCTCCCTTAATTCTGACAGTGAAACACAGTCACCTAAACACACTGTACTCAATACTGATGAAAGAGCTTTGTAGTTTTCTCTGTACATTAGGAAAACATGGGAAAAACTTTGAACGGGTGGGTGGGTTAAGAGGATTAAAGTTAGAGGGAGGTTAGAGGGTTAAATACCTCTAGTCCACTACCGTTCTCCTTCCCTCTTTGGTAATACATCAAATAACCCTCGCTCATCCCCGCTTCATCACAACAAACATCTGGGTGCCGCTGAGTGCTGACGTGAGGGTAATAATGCCAATACAACCCCCCCCCCCCTGGCACGCCTGCACGGGGCATTCCTCGCCGCTGAGTCATGGCTGAGTGGTCAGAGAGAGAGAGAGGAGAGAGAGAGAGAGGAGAGAGGAGAGAGAAGAGAGAGAGAGAAGAGAGAGAGAGAGAGAGAGGAGATTCAGATTCAATACTTTTATTCACAATTGAGTTAGAGAAGAGAGAGAGAGAGAGAGAGAGAGAGAGAGAGAGAGAGAGAGAGAGAGAGAGAGAGAGAGAGAGAGAGAGAGAGAGAGAGAGAGAGAGAGAGAGAGTATATATATGCAAACTCTGCTAATCATAAACGTACGAAACAAATAGCAATGACACACACACACACACACACACACACACACACACACACACACACACACACACACATACGAGAAGTCCCGTGTTCGATCCCCGGGCGGAGCGGAAACAGATGGGCTGTTTCCTTAAAACCCGAGCCCCTGTCCACCCAGCAGTGAATGGGTGCCGGGTGTTAGCCGGGGTTTGTGACCTGCTCTCCGGGGTGGTGACTTCGGCCAACACTACGCACTAAGGCTGAATGATAAAAATGTTGATATGGAGATGGGGCCACACGAGCATTCCTCAGGCCCTGTAAAATACAACTAGATGAATACAACTAGATGAATACACACACATACACACACACACACACACACACACACACACACACATACAAAAAACATCTCTACCAAAGTATCGATGAGGCTTTGCATAGCTTTAATAGTTGTATACAAGACTTATACTATACCTCAGAAGTGCCTCTATATAACGTGCATACACAGGATAATAAGGATACATCAAA